>JAJEJH010000441.1:54103-87227 GCA_026122585.1 Anacardium occidentale
ATTCAAGTTAGGATTTGTGCGAACCATTCAAATCCAACAAAATCATACAAAAAAGCATGACCCACACAAACTCTGAACCAACCTTCATGGACCGACCCAACCCATGGACTTTCTCTAACAATTTTCAATTTTTTTCGACAACAAAAATGGATAAAAAGGTAACCGAAATGTTCCTTATGAGATTATCTACAATTTAGTGTGTATATAAATAGTATTTGGTTAGCAATTTGTTGGAAAAAACAAAAGAAGCTAAATGGTTTTCAATCATGAAATCCAAAATTTATGACTAGAAACCAATCGTTTTTGACAATTTTTTGGTATAAATGCATTATAGGATGATCTTTGGATGTGTTGGTGTCAAATTAGAGTTGGAAATTTTATTTTTTGCCACTAGAAAGTCAATTCATGTGAATCACATGAGCTAACTTATTTTTTCTTAACATATTTCAAACGTATGAAAGGGTTTTTGTTTGTGTGACAATGAAAAGGCTTTTCTCATATATTTAGTTTAGGGTTTTTTTATAATTTTCAAATAGGGGAGTATTGATATTTTACATATAAGCAATTTTTTTTTTTTTTTTTTTTTTTTTTGCTATTTTCTAGTTTAGATGGTTTTTTCAATATTTCATGATAGGGGTATAATGATCTTTTACACATAAGTTTTTTTTTTTTTTTTTTGGTATTTTCCAAATTATGGGTTTTTTAAAATTTTTGTGGTTTTTTTATATTTTCCTTATAAGGGTTTTTTTTATATGTAACTTTCATATTTTTAGTTTATTTTTTTTGAATAAAACATTCGTTGTAATAAGTGTTATATTTTAAGGGGTTTATTTTAAAGATTTTTTTAAGTGTGATTTTCAATTTTTCAACTTGTTTTTTTTGAATAAGACATATATCATGATTTACATTTATTGATGTCTTGTTTAGGAATTTTATTTGAATGTATTTCAAATAAAATTAGAAAATGATAAACAACACTTTTATTTGTTTGTTTTGCTTTTATGTAAAGTACAAGACAGAGAACTAATACGAGGTATAAGAGATTCATGGTCGACTATTATTGTAAGGTGACAGTCACTTCTGGATGCTTTAGAGATGTCATATTGAGTACTAGACACACTTCGACAGCAAATCAGTTGAATTCATTTGAGATGTCAAGCTTTGGACACCTATTAGCGTTACTTAATAATAAATTTAGTGATATATTGGTGCGTTTATTTATCCAGTAAGCATTGTTGAGAGGGAATTTTAACAATAAATTCTAGTTTAGGATTAATGAGGTTGATGTACAAGTCAATCCCTATATACTTACACAAAATTAGCTAGGATAGGATACTAGACAAATATTTTGTGGACTTGACATCAGTTACATACAAGGACCTTTTGGACGTATGGGAGGTGAGATCATGGAGAGATAATATAATAGTCCCCACCATAAGTCATTGTAGATGTAGGACCCGTCGCCACGCATACCGTTGTTGCTGAATATTTTCTTTACTTTTATTAATAATTTAAAAATCTAGGTATACGTAACGAGAATCCTACGAAAAAAAAACTGTTGTTAAACATATATACGCATGCGGAAGCTGAAACCGAATATACAATGGTGGCCCAAAACAAACTTTATATATATACATCTGCTTCTATACAATACATCTGAGTCTTTACAAAAATTTATAAAGAAATCCACCAGGCTAACTGAAGTCTAGTATGGAGCTCTCTCCCGTCAACCATGAACCACCCGTTCCTCACCAGCACCAAACACACCTAAAAAGAAAAGAAGGAAGGAAGAAAATGAATGAGTGATGAAAATCATCCAGTAAGCAATCCTTACTTCCCTCAACCCAAGCAAGCAAGTGAAACAATATACATACTTGGCCTTGGCCCTAACATTCATACATTTGTTTGCTCATTCAATAAACTAGTTATTGTTTAATTTGTTGTCTCGATTTCATTAATAATTCAAGCCATGAAATGTGTATCATGTCATGCTAAATATAAACTAAATATGCATGCATTTGAATCTCTACGTATCCGAAGATACCTACTGTGCTGATCAGGCTGATGAACACAGGGATTCGACATCTTGGCCATATGGCTAAACAATCTAGCGAAATACTAGAAAACTGAATATACATATTAGTCCTCAGACTAATAAGCTAAAACTGGACGATCTGACCGCAGTCAGAAGGTTAGAATCCTACAGATACCCCATCGAGTTCACCCAAAACTCTAACCCAGATATCAAGTTCTGAATGTTGAATAAGTAATACTTTCGGATCCCTTAATCCCTTTTCATGCTGATGTCTTGGCATGTCATGTTATGTAATGTTTATGCAGTATTATTTTATCTCATTTTATGCTTATTTGTTGCTTTATGGCCATTAGAAATGTTTCCCATGCTTAATTCTTCATTTCTTATCATTTCTTAGAAAATCTGGCTTGTGCACGAGCGTGTGGGCAAGACACACAAGCATACAAGGCAAATGCACATGGGCTTGTGTGGAGTGCAGCCGGTTGTGTAAACTTCTGGAATTCTACCACTTTTCACTAAAAGAACATGCACACGATCGTGTCCCCTAAGACACACAATCGTGTCCTCCTGTAATTCAGTCGTACACACTTTGTGCACACGGGCGTGTCCCTTCAAAAGCAAAGGCACACAGGCGTGCACCTGCGGGCACACGAGCGTGTGTCTTGCTTTGTGTCGATAATGACCGCCTGAAACTTGTAAGAATCCCTACCAAACCTCAATCAAACTGAAATTAATCATAAACATACATTTCTAGCACTTCAATAAGCATACAACATGCTTCAATTTCATCCACAACACACCACATCACAATCCACCATGAAAATGTTCATTCTCTCACATATTTACACACAAGCATAAGCAAGCATGGTTCATGGGTGGAAATCATCGTCTCAAGAAATTTTTTATCAATATATTAACACATAATAATTCACATAACTCATAAACATGTTAGAAACACAGTCAAACATTTTCAAGCATCAAACACAAGCTGGAAAACTCAAGAAAGAAGTAAGGAAGCACTTACCTCTTGCTATAGCTGTTGGAAACACTTTCTAACTAGTTTCTATCTTTTCTAACTGGATTGAGAGCTGCTGGATGCTAAATCTCAACTCTAGGGTTAGAAATCTCTGAAAGTAAAGGAAAACTTAACTGAAAAATGGGAGATAAGTGGGTGAGAAAACACTTAAACTCTCATCTCTCTCCTCCGACACACCTACACGGGCATGTAGCCAAAAGTACATGGGAGTGCACAAAGGAAAATGAATAAACTTCATTTTCCACGCTACGCAAAAAAGAAACCTCCCAAGAAGAATCCTCCCAAGAAGAATCATGCGCAAGCCACACAGGCTTTGGAAATTTACTATCTTACCCCTAAACTCTTCTAACTCCTAATCTATTACTAAATCTCATATCTAACCCCAAAATTTTACCTTAAAGGGCATTTCTAATTCCTGAGATGCTATAGTATACCATTATTTATTAACGTTGTTACACTAAACCTGAGCCTATAACAAGAATTTCTACAGTAAAATTGCTGCTAAATTAAAACTTTACATGTAGAAGCTATAAATAGAAAAAAATAATAATATTAATTAGAAAACACTGATTATATGCTGAAAATTCCTAGGTTCTTCATTTATAAAACATACTATCCATACAATGTTTATTAACAGTATTGTACACACATAAGCATGATTAAAACTGTACAAAAGCATGTGAGCTACAACCATGTTATCTACTTCCAAGCGGTATCCCCAAAATTTTACAGTCTTCTTGCCTCTAACTTAGCCCTAAAAAGTCACTAACTTGTAAAGAAGGAAAACAAAGAAAGATGAGTGATAAATCACTCAGTAAACATTTTCTATCTCTAATACAAATAGATTTCAAGTTTAATCTCATTTCGTGACTTGTCACGTTATAACTAGTTTAGTATTTTCTTTTTTTTTTTTTTTTGTGATATTTCTTGTATCTATTGTAACTTTGTCTTTATCTATTTTTGTTTCTCTTAAAATGCTATATATGACATAATGTGAATGCACTGATGTCATGTCAATACTAAAAACTGTAAAGTTTGCTTTTATAAAAATACTTTCTGAAATAATAGCTATGATGCAAAAAGATTTTTTGAATATATATATATATATATATATAAAATTTATACTGAAAGGCTATATTTGAAAATACTGTATCTAAAAATAACTACTATATTGGGTAGATTGATGAATATAAGAATTCGACATCCTAACCATGTAAGTTCAAGCCTACTGAAAACTACTAATACATAACCAATACTCTTTTTAACAAGTTTGGTCAATGACTATGTCCTCTCTAATGGATACTAGTTTCTCTCTTTAACAAGTGTACAAACTCACAGATATCCCCTCATATTTGCCTTTAACAGATATTTGGAATATTGTATATTTATACTTTAAAAATATATTATTGGATCCTTAAATCCCTTTCTGAAAACACTGATATGACATGTTATGCTACATGATGTTATTGATACATGATTCTCTAATGTCTTTTGTTATTATTGAGTTCTGTATACTTAAAAATGGTATAGAAGTGTTGTATAACTTGTTTTGTGCTTTTTTCACAGTGCATGGTCATGTACTACTCAACACACGATTGTGCATAGAAATGTACGGAAGTGTACATGAGTCGTGCTAGTGTTTGGAATTTTCTTGAAATCTCTTGAGTATCACACAGGTGTGTGGTGTAGGGTGTGTGATTATGCATGAAGACACATGGTTATTTCCTACCCTTGCTTGGGCATGTAGCAGCTCTCTAACACTTCCATGTCCTACCTATACGGGCATGTAAAATTAGAAATAAGCTTGCGATTGTACTCTCACCTGCATGGCCATGTGTCCAAGCTTTCCAGGCATGCATGGCTACGTGCATAGCCATGTTATTATAGAAATGAGGTTGCACAGTCGTGCATTTGTAAGTGCATGGTACATAGTCGTGCACTCAACTTAATTTTTATAATAACCTATCTAGAACCCAAAATTCCCTAGCTAATCTCAATCCAAACCTTTCCAAATCTTAATCAAAGGGTCTCATACACTCAAAGCATTAGCAATAATAAAAATATTCATCAAATCTCATCATAATCATACTAACCAAGCCATATCTCTCAAAATAAAACATGAAGCACATGTATACAGACAGACAGGCATATTTTTAAGAAATAATTAATCAACTTCTAAATCATCATCTATATACTTAAACAAGCTAAGCAAGCTTTAACATACAACAAGCATTCTCAAAAACTCATAAAATAGAAGAAAACATGCTATGAAACAAGGTGAAAGAGGTAAAAAAACACTTACCTCTAGTCATGGCTACTGAATCTCTCTCTCTCTAATAATTTCTAACTCTCTAATCTAGTGTTGGATTATTGGCTTCGCACCTTCAATGGGTAAAGAGTTTCATAGGGAGAAGAAGAAAGAAAAGTTGATGAATGGAAAAATACGAAAATCTAAAAAATAAAAGCATATAGAGTTATGCACTACAGCACACAAACATGTGCCTAAGGCACACGATTGTGTGCCAAGGAAATCTCAAATTTTCTTTCTCTTTTCGTTCCATACATGGAATATTCTCCCAAAAATACTAATGTATATATTATATATAACTTCTAAATTACTATTTTACATTTGAACCCTCTCAATTCTATTTTCTATTACAAAATCTCACTTTTAACCCCAATTTCAGTCTAAAATGATAATTCTATCCTTAGGTTACTACAGATGATGACATTGTCACTATAAAGATATCATTATTATGTTATCTTTACTATAACTTAATAGGGGCAAACAACAAAAATTTGTATAAAAAGAGGTGTTAAAATTAGCTGATGATCTGAACGTTCACCTCGACGATCAAATATAATTTTATGGGGATTCATTGGCGTTCCAAGTCAAACTTAGATGTTTGAAATTGTAAACATATTAATAGTCAAATAAAAAGTATGTTAACTAAAATATATGAAACTATTACCACATGTTTATTGTAGTTTTGGATATATAAGACACTAAAAACGTTGTATACCTGGGTTGACAATATGTTCATCTTACCATGGCCACACATGTTGAGATGAAAGACATAGATATTCTTAAATAAGATGTTGTTGACATATTTTTTGACAAAGACTTGTTAAGGGAATATTTATATATAAAGTTATTTAAGTTTGCATTATGTTGAATAATCAATATTATATTAACAATATTAACAATAAACATGAAAGTGTCAATGTCGTAATGGTATTATCACTATTGGAGATGGTCAAATGCTGATATACAAGCGTTCTTTAGTATTTGGGCACTAGATGTTGAAGATTCATCATCCTTGTCCAAAGTTCTTTAGTATTTGGGCATTAGATGTTAAAGAGTCATCATCCTTGTTTAGAGCCCCAGTAGATAATATACCCTCGGTATCTATCATTGTCTCCTTGACTAGCTTATCATTGACAACTAGAATATTGTTGACTTGCCCATGATTGAAAGCCCTTTTTTAGCCTTATATCATCCACCCAATAGCCATCAATAGTCTTTTTCTCGATCTTTATACCATTGACCTAGTTGCAACTAATTGCACCATACATGAGGACTCGATAGATTTCACAAATAAATGGGTTAGTATTATACTAAGTCAATTAGATCAACTTGAGAGCTATCTATAAGGACAATTACATGACATGTAAAGGCAACTACATGAGATCCTAAGGCAACTAAATCAAATACAGCGACAACTAACTTGGGTAAAGGATCAAGTTATTCGAATTGAGGCTCGTTCTATTTACAAGGTCTGTTTGATGAAAGTAAATATATATTTTTTATTATATCATATTATAAAATTGTTTTAAATAAATATTAATCATTTTGTTACAAGACTAATAGTTGATACAGGTCTCTATGTTAAGGGTTAATCTATTATACCTTGTGGGGAAAGTGTCAAGTTAGAAGACAATGTGTAAGGTGAGGTAAGTAATGTTAGACATGACTGCATGTTTAGTATTTATGTGAATCTATGATTGAGTCAATCACCCCGTTATTTAGGGTTTCAAATCAATTATGTAACAATTATCCACGAATTATAATGCATACCCATGTGTTAGTAAGTTTTTCAAAATTCAGATCACATTTGGTTTTACCTAAACTGATCTGATAAACACATTAGGATTATGTCACCAATCAAGATACATACAGTCATGTTTATGATTGCATACAACTATGTGCGAGGTCAAACTCCTAATTTGACTTTCAACCTTATCTAATTAGATTTCTATAATAATGACACACACATAACCCTCTATCAACATCAATTAATCCTACGCCTCCAAGCCTTAATCAGTTCCCTATTATATTAATAGTATTCAAATTTGAATATAGATCATAAACGGCTTTTAGTAAGATATTATGACCATTTAAACAACAAAATGTTAACAAACAACTCTGACTTGTATATCTTAATGATTTAATTTGATTCCCTTGTCATGTTTTTATGTTTCTATCTCAGTTTTTCCTTGTTTGAACTAACATATGTCCAAACCAGATATATTGGATTGAGTTATCTATGACCATAGATTTATTGGTCATTGATAAGTATTAGTAAACTTATCAAAGACAATGCTCTCATGCTCAGAAGTGACTAATCATTTGTTGATCAATTATAGCTTTTATACTAATTTTAATACAACCAATCACTCATTTATCTAGTAACCTAGTTATAAGGCACATTTGATGACATCAAACTTTTTGAATCTCAACATAAAACAATCTAATGATTGCAAATCAAATGAAAACATGTACCTTCTAAGTTAAAAGATATTTTCATAGACATTTAAGTCATTATCTATATAGAATCCTTTTTGTTGAGTCTATCCAATGAACATGAACATTAAGTTATACATTTATAGTTTACACCAAGTTGCAAATAACAACTTTGACACATGCAAACTATTATCATCTTTTAGTGAGGTTATTTAACACTATGATAATCTTATCACTATTATTTGTGTCCTAAGTTATAACAATGTTAAGATTATGAGCATTTATAAAATAGCCACTATTGAGTACAGAGGAAAAACATAATCAGTTAATTGATTTCCTCGTCTCGAAACTATTATTCTAAAAACATATTGACTGTATTTGCATTGGTTGACTATAGTACTACTTATTGTTTTATTTCTAGAGGTACTATGGATAGATTAAGATTAAATCTTGTCACTATAAATAGTAAAATTTATATTAAGTTACCTGATGGTATTATAGTGATGAGTAATTAGATATTGGTAAATAGGTTATAGTGTTGTAGGATAGATAATTAGTGGTAGATTTGATTATTATAAACATGATTATAGGGCATCAACCCTAACAACAATACCATTAATAACCACACTTATATTTTCACTCCTCTCAAAACGTTTTTTTCCTCTTAAAACGTTTTTTTTTCCTCTTCTGTACACTCTCCCTCGCATCACTTGCTCATCCTCTTCAACTTCTTGTTCATCTTCACTTCAATCCAAATCTCATTGACTGTACCAAAGCCTAAATCTACACAAAACTCTCTCAACGCCAACAACAACTTAAATAAAATGAAGATGTTGGTGACAAATTTGGTAGACCCTAACATCTCTTCATTCATTGGATTGTTTGTGGTGAGGACGATAACCTTAAGCTCTAAACCTACCTTATATACATGTCCATCCACATTTTTGTTGATGCCAAAACCCAAAATCCTGAGAAGAAGAACAAAAATGATTGTAATGGAGGTGTTGAGAGTGTGAAGAACAAGACAAGGAAGAAAATAACTATTTTCTTACATGATGGAGATAAAGATTCCTTATCATCCCTATAAGGGAGACTAGGACGACTTTCAGGCCCATTACCATAAAACAAAAAAAAATATATTGGCCCTAATCAATGTAAGAAGAGTAGCCACGTACACCAGGTTCAAAAGCCCACACAAAAATTAGAAGTCCGCTAAAGTTATAACAATTTTGGCAATCAGCAACAGAAACGAAACACTCCATATTTCACCCTCAAAACTCAGAACAGCTGAGCGAGCAGACCAAAACAACAATGGGTTTAGGGTTGTTGGCTTCGAGGGCAATGAGGCCCCTCAAATCTCCCAACTACAGAATGTTTGCGCGCTCTATCTTTACTAAACCTGAACTCCAATCACCGGAATCTGCGGGAGCCGAAGCCCTTGCCCAACCAGATCTTTCGCCCCGAACCCCCGTCGGTGGGGCCCGGGTTCACTTCCCCAATCCTGAAGATGCGATCGAGGTGTTCGTTGATGGGTATCCGGTTAAAATACCCAAGGGCTTTACTGTTTTACAGGCTTGTGAAGTGGCCGGCGTAGATATTCCCAGATTTTGCTACCACAGTAGGCTTTCTATTGCTGGAAATTGCCGTATGTGTCTCGTTGAGGTCGAGAAATCGCCCAAGCCTGTTGCTTCTTGCGCCATGCCTGCTCTTCCCGGTTTGATTTTTATTCTTTTGATAATCACTTCATAATTTATGTTTTATGTTTTTTATTTAAGTTCCTCTCATTTATGATTGTATGTAATTAATTTGATTTCTATGTTAGGATCAAGGTACGGGTTATAATTTGTCGTCAGAGTCAATCAATTATTATTTATTATGATTATTTTCATGTATGCTGTTTCATTTCTGGCTTTTATGATTTATCATGTTGAGTTTGTCTATTTTATTTATTTATTAATTGTTGTTTTGAAATTATTGTTTTTGAAATTTTGGTGTTTTTAATTTAGTGTATTGGTTTGATTCTAAAGAGTTTCAGTTTTCAATGTGAGTTTAGGAACGTTGTCTTTTTGTCTCTTTTCATTTGTAGGTTTTATTCATTTGAGTGTTATGTTCTGCAGGGATGAAAATTAAGACAGACACACCTGTAGCTAAAAAGGCACGGGAAGGGGTGATGGAGTTTTTGTTGATGAATCATCCTTTAGATTGTCCAATTTGTGACCAGGGTGGAGAATGTGATCTCCAGGATCAGTCTATGGCCTTTGGATCTGATCGTGGCCGGTTTACCGAAATGAAAAGGTCTGTAGTTGATAAGAATCTGGGACCGTTGGTGAAGACTGTCATGACTCGGTGTATCCAGTGTACAAGGTTAGAATATGGGGAAATCACTTGTCTTTCAAATGATTTCTGGCAAAATTTTGGCTCTTCTTTGGAAATATTTTTGTTTTTTGTGTTTATAGGTCAGCGAAGGGTCATCATCTTTAGTTGGTGAAAATAAATTGTAACAAAATGTCTTTTCTTGAACTAACCAAAATGACAATGTTCAGCTGAGCTTTCAGTAGTTTGTATTTCTGATGAGATGATTTGTGAAGTTCAAACTGATTGTATTATAATGAACAGTTAACCAAAAACATGTGGCTTTTAGCAAATTTGGTCGTCAAGTGAAGTAACAGTATTACTTGGTGTATTCTTTAGCAGTCTTATTTATATTTATACTTTTTAATTTGAATTAATTTATCAAGTTAAATAAGGTAGCTTGAGCAGATACATCCATTTGCAGTAATGTTACTTTATTTGATGATTAAATTTTGATATATCCCCTTGTTTTTGTTATTTGTGCAATATGCTACAGTCTCTGGGAAATATTAATGTTTGTATTTTATTCCTCCTCGGCTTTGTGTGATTGCTTCAAAGTTGTGCTTTAGAAACTTCATTTTTTTTAAATCATGTTTTCTTTTGTCAGTTGCTATTAATTATTCTCATGTGCATGGTAAATCTATAGTATCTCAGAGAAATACTTATATATTTAGTAAAATTCAAATTTAGTATAAATGTTGATACATTAGAATTACCATGCTTTTTTATTTTTGTACTCCTTGTGAGATAAACTTGTTTTGAAGATTTTATTTTATCATTTGCCAATATTTGAACTAAAATCCAACTTTGCAGAATTTTGAGATTTATCTTAATGCTTTATGATGAAAAGCTGCATAAAAATTTAAAAAGAAATAAAAAAGTGACGATGTAGGGCCCAGGATCATTAATTATTTGTTAATCAAGACTGGGATCTCCCAAAATCCAATTTTGATCCATGCTATTTGTTCTTTTGATGGGTTTTAGCGATTAGTTAAAACATCGTTGATTTATATAATAAATTTTGTTAGTTCAGTGTGTTTGCTCCTTATTCATGATTGTACAGGCTTCTGATACATAATTAATTCTTGTTGGAACAGGTGTGTCAGGTTTGCAACAGAGGTTGCAGGAGTTCAAGATCTTGGCATGTTAGGTCGTGGCAGTGGAGAGGAAATTGGAACTTATGTGGAAAAACTTATGACCAGTGAACTTTCCGGAAATGTGATAGATATCTGTCCTGTGGGAGCCCTTACATCAAAACCTTTTGCATTCAAAGCGCGAAATTGGGAGTTAAAGGGAACAGAGAGCATTGATGTTACTGATGCTGTTGGATCTAACATTAGAATTGATAGCAGAGGTCCTGAGGTTATGCGCATTACTCCACGGTTAAATGAGGTATATTTTCATTAATTTATGTTGAAGCTAGTTTTTCTGCTTTCTTTCCACGTTCTTTTTTCTTTTGATTTTTTTGTTGGTTTTGTTAACCAAATCACCTGATCGATTTCTTTTATATACAACCCTTGTGCCATGGACAAGCATTATATTTTCAGCAGGTTAAGCTCGTGATTTCATTTCTAGAATGAAATTGGCATGGCAAATAGATTATTTGGTTTCAATTGACATGTAGTAGGAATTTGATTGAGACAAAATATGTGGTGCATTTGATTATAAATGTTATATGCTACAGCATTCAACTTAAGTCATCTGTTGAAGGACTGCATGGAAACGCCAGGAAGGGCTGAATAAATTTCAAAAAAGTTCCGCAAAAAATATTGAACAAATAAAAACTTTCTAAAGGGGGTAGACTTAACATTATTAATCCATTTTATTGGCTGTTCCAGTTTCCTTTCTTTCTTTGTTTCAGATTCCTGCTGGGTTTGCACCAAGAGTAGGAAGAATGATAGTGGAGTTCTCATAGGAAGGTGTGATAGGGGTAAAGGTTCTCATCTTTTTAGGTAGACCTTGTAGTCCTAAGTACATAGGGTGGCTTGGTACTGGTAATTTATCTAAAAAGACTAAGGCTCTCTTAGCCAAATGGCTTTGGGGATTTCCTCTTGAAAAATTTATCTGTGGTATGTCATAATATAAAGTGACAATGGTGCCAGTTCTAACAGATTAGCTTCAAATGTGGTTGACAGTGGTTCCTTTTGAAACCAATGAGCGGGTGAATGTTCTGTACGTGAATCCTTCCATCATATTCATAGACATTTCTATTATAGAAATATTACTATTTTTATTGTGTTGTTTCTCTTACCTTGCTCAAACTTGATATCTACTGAAAATGGAGCTTGAATGAAGGGGGAAACCAAGGATGCATAAGGCCTTTGGGGGTGATTGAAATTTTGAAAATTAATTTGAGATACTAAATTTTTTCTGGTTGAGGTCTGTGGCACTTATTCTTGTCAATTGTATCTTAATTGTTTTATTGTTGGTTCCAAATTAATACTTTCAAGCCTCTTAATATGATTTAGAAGGCTAAAATCCCTTGTAAGATCCAAGTCTTTGTGTGGGCTTTAGTTCAATGCAAAATTAAGTGATGTCATCTACAAATCCAAAAAAAAGTATCCTATTGTGAGTCTGGTGTGAATGGTAAAGAAGTACAGGTTCTTTTAACAATATTTTCCTACATCTTGTTCTGGTCTCAAATTGATGGGTGATAGCTTGTAGAGAAGCTAAGTTTTCTTAGGATATTCCAGGTTGTTGTCATGCATATCTTATGTGAAGTTTTATTTTGAGAGAGGGAAAAAAGCTAAAACGCTTTGAAGATGCATTGTTTTAACAATTGTTTGGGTTATTTGGTTGCAAAGAAATATTTGCCTTGGGGGGAAAAGAAGAAGAGAACATTTGTGAGTTGTGGGATGGAGTTTGGCTTTTCATTTCTCTTTGGGGTGCTTAAGGAATTTCAAGATGCCCCTTTATTTCTTTGTTCATCCTTATTGGAAGGTGTTTTAGGTTGTTTAGTTGTATTAATTGTGTTTTTGGTTTTTGATTTGATGGACAGACCAATGTAATTCAGTTTGGGTATCTAACTTTTTCAAATTATGTCTTCAAGTGAAAAAAAAATACAGTTTTCGTGTTGATGAGGAAATCAAAGGCATTTGGGTGCTTTTGGTTGATCTTTTGTCTTTTAACACTGTGGATGCATGTTAGCCTAACTATATGATTACACTGATCTGTTTCAGGACATAAATGAAGAGTGGATATCAGACAAAACTCGTTTCTGTTATGATGGTTTGAAGAGGCAGAGGTTAAATGATCCAATGATTCGTGGTGCTGATGGCCGTTTTAAGGCTGTGAGCTGGCGGGATGCTTTAGCTGTGATTGCCGAGGTTGCACATCAAGTTAAACCAGAGGAAATTGTTGGGATTGCTGGTAAGCTGTCTGATGCAGAATCCATGATGGCACTAAAAGATCTCTTAAACAGACTGGGGTCAAACAATATATGGTGTGAAGGAAATGGCATGCAAACCAATGCTGATCTGCGGTCAGGATACATTATGAATACTAGCATCAGTGGTCTTGAGAAGGCAGATCTGTTTCTTTTGGTTGGTACACAGGTAATGCTGTGGCATGGATTTTATGATATGCAAACTAAAACATGTTCGTTATTGTTTTAATGCAATTTCTTTTGCATGAGATTTCCAATTGTGTGTCTTTTAATGTGCTGAAATGGTGTTTCTTATGCAAATAAAAAAAAGGGGGGAAGAATGTGTGGCATTGGTAAATCTTATTTTCCAATTTTGAAGTTTTTCATGTAACCATGTATTTTTCTTTTTAATTTTTGGCCAGCCACGGGTGGAAGCTGCTATGGTAAATGCTAGAATTCGCAAGACTGTCCGAGCAACAAATGCTAAGGTTGGCTACATTGGTCCTGTAACAGATTTCAATTACGATTACCAGCATCTTGGCACAGGCCCAATCACACTAGTTGAAATTGCCCAAGGCCGTCACCCCTTCAGCTCCGCCATATCAAATGCCAAAAACCCAGTTATTATTGTTGGTGCTGGGCTTTTTGAGAGGGACGATAAGGATGCTGTTTTCTCTGCTGTTGAAACCATTGCGAAAAATGGTAATGTCATTAGACCTGACTGGAATGGGCTAAACGTTTTACTTCTGAATGCTGCACAAGCTGCAGCCCTTGATCTTGGACTTGTCCCTGAGTCCAGCAACTGCCTTGAGTCTGCAAAGTTTGTTTACCTCATGGGTGCTGATGATGTCAACTTGGACAAGGTTCCCAGTGATGCCTTTGTTGTTTATCAGGGTCATCATGGTGACCATGGTGTGTACCGTGCCAATGTCATTCTCCCAGCTGCGGCATTTAGTGAGAAGGACGGCACATATGAAAATACGGAAGGTTGCTCTCAGCAAACGCAGCCTGCTGTTCCAACTGTTGGTGATGCCAGGGACGATTGGAAGATTATTCGGGCACTGTCTGAGGTGGCTGGAATGAGATTGCCATATGATACACTGGGAGCCATCCGATCTCGGATCAGGACAGTAGCACCAAACCTGTTGCATATGGACGAGAGAGAACCAGCTACCTTTGGGCCTTCTTTGAAGCCGGAGTGCACCCAAAAGATGAGTTCAACCCCATTCGGTAGTGTGATTGAGAATTTTTACATGACTGATGCCATAACCAGAGCATCAAAAATCATGGCCCAATGCAGTGCAATGCTACGGAAGAAGTGAATGTTTGGATTTTAATTAATCTAATAAGGTGCTACGGGAGCATTCAAACCCTTTGGCTGCAGTAATATCACATTTAAGCTGTGTATTTTTTAGCTTCGGGAGCATCGGATTCCTTCCAATAAAGTAAATTAGACTTTGTTGGTTTCTGTCTATTAACAGTTCATGGGCTAATTTCGAAATTTTCTATTTTTTTGCCCGCCTTTATTCATTATGTTTATCTTGTGAAATTGGTTGATTTTACGGTAGAAAATCGAATTCTTTCTACAATGATAAAATTATAACTTAATTTATGAGTCAATATCGCATATAATAATCACATGATATAAACCGGCAATATTTCTTCGTAAGAAATTAATTAATTCTTCGTATGGTGATTGCATATAATAATAAGTTGTAACATAATAATCCCAGGTTATCATGAAATCAGACGTTTAATTCCTCTCCTTTTGAACTTCATCATCTCATTGCATATTCATAATTTCTTAAATTAAGATCATTCAAATTACAAATTCAAGAAGAATACCAGGGTATGAGAGTAAAATATGAAAGAATTTCAGGCCGGACAAAGATTTACGACTAAACATAAATAATAAAGAACACAGAACTACCATCACCATCATTCACAACCACTTCTTATCTCCCATCTGCTGAGGTGAATGACTCGGCAAATCCATACGGGCGTGTAGGTATGCTGGACTGAGTATTATCTAAGCTGGGTAGAAGCGATGAAGAAGAAGAATCCAAGTAGCTTCTACCTTCATAGGCTTGCCACTTTTTGAGTGCTTGTGGTAATGACATCTCCAGGTCAATGCCATACATATCTTCCGAATTTTGGTCAGCTGGTTTCCAGAGCTCAACCAAAGAAGATAACACATTCACCGCATGGCCCATATCAGGCCTTTGATATGGCTCCCTTGCACAGCAGTGACCTGCTAGCTCAGCAACAGTGTTGATACTGGCAAGTGTTTCTTCATTAAGGTCGATTGTGGGGTCGATTGCCTTGTGAAATGACTCCTTGATGTGCATCCTTCGGAACCATGTTACAAGGTGCATGCTCTCCTCAGGCTGGCTCTCATCTAGAGCTTTTCTACCTGTGATCAGTTCCATCAATATGACTCCAAAGCTGAACACGTCTGCTTTAGTTGTTACTCGACCTGTCACTGAAGGGAAGAGAGAGTTTGTGTTAATAAACTAGAAACAGAATTCAAATAAAAACTCAATGCCCATATTAAGCCAAATACCAAGTTCTAATATAAATAAATTTCAGCAATTTAGTTTTCTCAATATATTAAAACTATATACATGCACTTCTAAAGTATGTACACACAAGAAATTTTGAACTTCAATAAACAAGAATTAATAAAAGATCAAAAAGAATATTAAGGGGCAAAGAACCTGGAACCAAAAGTACCTGCATATTCTGGTGCTAGATATCCAAAAGTTCCCGCAATTCTTGTTTCAACTGAGCCTTTCCCCTCTGGAGCAAGACGCACCAAACCAAAATCTGCAACTTTGGCCCTCATGTCATCCCCAAGAAGAATGTTCGAAGGCTTTAAATCCCTATGTATAAAGCTTTGATGGGCCAGACTATGTAGATACTCGACGCCCCTTGCTACGTCTAAGGCAATAGTCAACCTTCTGGTCCATTCTAGGGGCTTCAGTCCTTCTGCCCAATTAAAGATATGCTGACTTAGGGTGCCTTGGGGCATGTATTCATATACAAGAAGCTTCTCATTCCCATCCAAGCAATACCCAAGAAGAGCAACAAGGTGCCGGTGCCTAACCTTTGTCAAAACAGCAATTTCAGACTTGAACTCTGCCAGTCCTTTCCCAGTAATTAGCCCAGATTCCATTCTTTTCACTGCAATCTTTGTCCCATCATGCAGCTCCCCCTTATAGACAGTCCCAAAACCTCCTTGCCCCAATATATTTTCTTCACTAAAATTGTTTGTGACATTTCTCAAGACTTGGATAGAGATTACCATGTTTCCGGCTTCAACCATTTGGATGTCACCATGCTCACTACTAGGAATGGTACGTGTTTCACTAATTGCACCAACACTAACACTTTGTTCAGCAACTGTAATCTTCACACTCTCATTATCAGATCCTGAGTAACGAGGATGAATCACCATAGCATCCGGGCTCTGTACTCTTCTAAATCTTTTTTGCTTCTTTTTATACAGACAGAAAACCAACAAACCAATCAAAGAAATCACAAACAAACCGCCAATAACACAAAACAAAATTATTCCTACCAAAGCAGAAGACTTTTTGCCACCATTCCCAGAATTGGCACCATTAACAGAACCTGTACTTTTTGGACGTCCTGAAGATAAACCATCAGATGAAGAATTACTCTTGTCCTTACCAATATCAGGATTACCATTGGTACTAACAATTACATTACTCTTAAAAACTGGGACTTGTCCGTGTAGCTGATTGTTCGAGACATCGAATTCTTTCAAGGCAGGCAAATTAGAGAGCTCCTCAGGAATGGAACCAGTGAGATTATTATCAGCGAGAACCAATCTCTGTAGAGACTTAAGTGTAGCAAACTCAGATGAAATAGTACCTGTAAGGTTCATCCTCTGAAAATTAACAACAATTATATTCCCATCACTACAAGTTATCCCAATCCAATCAGCACATGGATCATTACCCTTCCAATTCTCAGCAAACTTTCGAGGATAACCTATTGATTTCACAATCAAAAGCAGTGTATCAACCCTGGAATCACAGCTCCCAGGAGTTGGCAAACAAAAGCTATTAGAATCCTTCTCCATGTCCAATGAAACTGAACTTTTGAACTCAGGCATCGGCCCTTGGAGCAAATTATTAGTTAGATTAACAGTGCTTAAGGCTTCAAGTTTCGTCAAGGAAACTGGAACAGGACCAGTTAAGAAATTATCCCTCAAGCTCAAACTTTGCAATCCAGTCAAGGTCGAAAATTCAGGCAAAGGACCAGTAAAAGCATTGGAATGCAGCCAAATCTCTTTCAACGATGTCATATTCTGTATAACATCAATCCCACCATTAAGATTTTGACCATTAAGCCATAGAGACTGTACTTGTGAACCAGCCAGGCCGGTGGGTAACCCGCCACTTAGTTGGTTGAAGGCCAGATGCAAAACGGTTAGACTTGGAAACTCATCGGGTCCAAGAAAACCCGGGATTTGCCCTGAAATATTAGCAAAATTTGCTGAAAAATTCTGCAAAGCTGAAGCATTTTTTATGCTTTGAGGGATTTCCCAGGAAGAAAATGGGTTGTAGTCCATGTCTATAGCCTGGAGTGAAGATAACCCGGTAAAGAAATCACTTGGAACTGATTCAAACTGATTGTTACTTAACATTAAGACTTGTAATGAACTTAACCCGTTTAAATTTGGGATAGGACCCGAAATGTTGTTCCATTGGAGCTCTAGGTGCTCCAGTTGAGTGAGTTCTTGCAGATTGGAGGGAAGTGTACCTTGTAGATTTTGGTGGCCGATTTGGATACGGGTGACCCGTTTTTCATCAGAACAAACCACGTGGTGCCATTTGCAGGGATCGGGGTCGGACCATCCAAGGGATTCGGGTGGGTTGAGACTTTTCTTGAGAGCTAACATCACTGGAGCGTCAGGAGTTGCGTTCATTTGAGCTTGCGAGTTTGCACACACAAAGACTGAGCAAATGGCAAGTAAAAGAGTCAAGCTCTTGAGATGCTTTAGGCAAAAACTGAGTCGTTTCGTCATGTTGAGAGAAAAGGGTTTTTGCAAAGTTTGAAATCAAGAATGAAGAAAACTGAGAGAAGAAACAGAAAGGTGTAAGGTAGAGCTGGTATGTAGGACGAAGAAGAAGAAGAAGAAGAAGGAGAAGAAGAAAGTAACGACAGGGAAATGCACATGGAAATGGGGACCACAACCTGGGAATCAAAAGGCTGTCAGAGCAGTGTCCATTCCAATCCAAAGCCATTCATCATCACCCCCAGCCCAAACTCAATTAATGTGCAATGATTCCATTCCATACTCTCATCTCTTGCTGTAGGTTGAGTCCACTCACCATGAACATTATTATGCCGTAAAAATATTACTGTTTGGGTCGTCTTTGGAAGATGGCTCGAGCTGATACCAACTCAACTGACTTCAGGGTTACGTTATAGTTATGCAAGTGAATTATCAGATGTTTAAGTGTAAAGTATCATCCACCTGAAAAACTGGTAATTTATTTTTGAGGTGAGGTGGTGGAATAATATGTTATTTGACAGCCAGAATCCACTGTCTATGAGAAGGCTTGCACATGGACATGGCCTTCAACAAGCTCTGACACTTAACTTTTTATTAAAATATAATCCTACACACACCTAGGAGTTAATTACACTTTGATCCTGAAAAGATTTGTTTTAGTAAATTACATCTGATAATTCGCAGTAAGGGAGTGTTTCCTATGCGGCAAGACGTCATAAGTTCGTGGTCAATGGGCTATTTTCCGATCCAGTATGATTTGTGCATCGAGTTAATTTTAGAATATCTTCTTGAAAAAACTAAAAGATCGAAGAGATTTATTAAGTATAAAAGAAAATTGAGTCGAACTATATTAAAACACTAACTTAATTTGAGTTTTCTTCTTGTGATAAAAAAAATATAACAAATAACATTTAAATTCGGACGTTATTATTTAAGAAATGTCATCAATTTAAGTTCCTTTTTTTAAATAAAATTATTAAAATATCATAAAATAATTTTTTTTAAAAACAAATGAAATTACTTTTGTTTTATGAAATAATAAAGTTATTTTTCCTTTAAAAAAAATAAATAATATAAAAATAGAGAAAACTGAAGCACAAAAACCCAAAAATAACAGAGTTGGTAGCCACTTGAACTACTTAAGGCTTGCTCCTCCAGTTATTATGCCTTTTTCTTTGAATATAAGAACTTGGGTATTTTCTGTTTGTTTGGTAAAAAGGTGACTTTAAATTAGGAATCTTCTGTTATTTAATAGTCTAAAATACACCTTATGTAAATCCCATTAAATATTAATATAGGTATAAAAAAACAAAAAGGGCTTTTGTTTTGTTAACATCTAGGTAACCACTCTTTGAAGCAAAGCTCTCAATGAGTACTTTCCATGTCATTTAATCTAAATCTAAACAGTAGTAAATAGGTCAAAGGGCTTATTCTCACTCAAGATTTGTTGGAAATTTTTTTTTTTTTTTTTTAAAACCTAAACACTAATCTATTAATCAAAATCAATAATTAAATTTAACAATTAATAGTTAAAAATTAATGATAAAAAAATAGGTTCGTTTTTTTGATAAAAAAGAATTTTAAAATAAATTATAAGTATTTAAAATTTTAAAAAATTATAAAAAATATAAGAAGATAAAATAAAAAATTAAAAAACAGTCATTATCGTCAACAGTAGTAGTTACCGATAATCAAATCAAGAGGTCAAAAACAACCTCCTGATTGGCCGTCTTGTTTGACAAAGGTGATCAGATTTAATTGTTTCTACCAAAATAGAGAAAGTTGATCTGGTCTTTTCCGTCAAATGGGACAACCAAATCTAGTCACTTGTAAACTAGGATGTCGTTTCTAGTCTCGTTGTTTAATTATCGATGGTCACTGTCATCAGCCACGCTTCATATGGTAGTGGTTTAATCTTTAAAAAAAAAAAAAAATTGATATTTTTCAAAAAAATTTTATTTTTTATTTAAATATTAAATAAGATTTTTATTATATTTATTTTTGTGATAAGGCTATTTTTGTCATTTCACTAAAAAGAATAAAATAAATAAATAAATAATGGTCAAGAATAGATGTTTAGGTATTTAAAAATTAGATTGAGGAATTTTGTCCTTTCATTAAACCTTGGGTGGGAGTCCTTTGGCCTAATAAAATATGCTCAATTACATTATTAATAAGATAACCTCCAAAGTTAACTTAAACAAAAATTAACATTCAAATGATATTTTACTTTTAAATTTAAAGAAAAAATAAAATAAATTTGATTTGTTGATATAACACATGTATACTATTCCATTCAGAATACATCTTATTTATCGATAAATATTATAAATATTGGTGGCTTCCCATCCTCGAAGAAATCCAAAGGTGATAGGAGGAAACTCTATAAATAACCCCCACCTCCTTCTTTGCATACAATATTTTTCTTTACTTGAGAAGTTAAAAGAGAGTGAATAAATTCTTTCATTCTATATCTTATACTTAGTTTATATTTCAATCATCTTTTGTTTCTTGTTAAATTACTTAGGCACATTTCAAATACCATTAATTACTATTAAATATTCAATATATTATATGTGTTTGATTTATACATATTATGTATTATAAATGTTGCCTCTTTTGCAAGTGCAATTTACCAACATTTTTATTTATGTTCTTATTATAATTGTTGTAACTTTTGCAAATACAAATTGTAGATGTTTTTATTTATATTCTTATAATAGTTGTTTTCCTTTTACAAAATACAAATTATAAATGCTTTTATTAAGCTTCTTATTATAGTTGTTGCCCCTTTTGCAAAATACAAATGATAGACATTTCTATTATAGTTGTTATTCTAACTCTATGAAAATAAGATAATAACATTAATTACATAATTTTAATTTGGTAGAAAATGAGAGTTTTGTTATAAATACCCGAAATAAAGTTAGAATATAATTTTGTAGATGTTGAAGAAATAAATTATCAAATTGTGTCATCTTTATTGTTTCTAAAAAATGAGACTTACATCTATTCTCTAGGTTAATCTACTAGGTAACATACTTGCTTTCTGATCAAGTAGTTTGGGGGTTATTAGGGCTAGTTGTCTTTAGGGTATTGCTTCTATGAGTTTAACTAAATTGATTTCTGTTGCATAGAAATTTGAATACGATCCAAGCATACTAGGGTTAACGTAGAAAATAATTTAAAGGTTTAATAAGTGAAAACTGACCGGGTATATAATTTATCGAGTATATTTTGACGTTTGTTAAGTACTATAAATGAGCTAGTAACGAATACATAACAAACAAATAAATGTACAAAATACAAGAAAAGAAATACCTTTTCTGGGTATAATACACAGAAGTTGGACAGAAATGATTATGTTTCTAGAGCTTGTTTTATATTAAGAATTCTATAAGATCACTACAGGAGATTATTCCATTTCAGTATGTATACATATAGTGTTGGATCCTAACACATATTTCCTCAATTACACATGTACAAAAATGCCAAAAATCACAATGAAGATGGATCCCCATAGTGATCATGTTTGGATCTTAGACGACTTGTGTTTATATATAATTTATATAATTATTTGCTAGTCGATGAATGGGGGATCAAAAATATATATGAGTTTATATATTGTCTTCAAATATCTTCAGCAAAAACATTGAGTATGAAATCACGAAACCGCCTTGAATATTGCCTTGGATCAACAGCAGATATTGAAGTGGGATCATAATGGAATGATTTATATGCATGCTCCAGCTTTTTGGTAATGTCATAATCCTGAAGTATGTCTATGATCCCAAAAAACATTATAACTTCGTAAAATTCTCCAGTTGGTTCTCCGATCAGCTGAAGTTCACATCCACTTCTTCTCACTGTTCTTTCAACAACTGCTGGCATATTCACACCCAACTTAATACTAGCCCGCCTGCAATACTTTGTATAAAGTTAATTTATTTCCTCCATTTTTAATTTATATATTTTTTCTTTTATATTGGGATTAAACACGTCTTGAGTATATAATCTTGAGGATATTTATAATCTATATATAAAGATACAAATTACCTATCTGGGTCAAGGAGAAGTTGATCCATGTCTACTCTGGAAAGTCGAGGAATAGTTGCTTCAGTACTCTCAGGATCTGCTGCAAGAAATCAATAAATCATATCAAATACATGTAGAAACTTACTAGAAGACTATAAGAATTAAGCAAAGGTAACCTGCAGGAGTGGGAGCTCCACAAGGTATTAATTCCCTATGTGCAGTGACTTGTCTGAAGTGAAGACCTACTAGAAGACTATAGTCCATAATTCTCTCCTGCTCCAGCAACTCGCAATCTCTATCAACTTGTCTGAAAAAATAAAAAAATATAACCAAGACTTGATTGTTTTGATGGTGAATTTATATAAAATTAACCAGTTAAGAAGAAAAGGGATGACCTGCAGAATTCTTGAAACCAGGACTTGGACAGTTTGAATATGAAATTAAGATCGAGGTCTTTTAGAATAGTGTTTTCATCAATATCTGTATCGGGCTTGTCCGTTATGCGACCAAGGGAAGATCCTTTCAAGTCATAGCGTCTATGGATGCTATATTCCGAACAAAACAGATTCCCCATAATGATAAAGCGCACCTGAATAGAATATGAGGCGTAAAAAATAAGTTAAAAATTTTCAGTCATAGTAGATTACCCCATTAATAAAAATATTTATATATAATATACCTTCCTCTGGATTGGACCGGTTAACTTCACAGAGTGCACACCATAAAATTTGGTGACGAGAGTGCTCTCGAAAGCTCGAAAGTGATTATAGTAGGCTGGAAGCATCCTTAAAAGAACCTGTAACATGAGTAAAAGATGTTGAATAAAAGTGATTAGGGTTAATCTAAAAGAAAAAGAAAAAAGATTAGGTAAATACTGACTTTAAGCTCTGACTTCTTAATTGTTTTGATCATATAGCGATCATCGTTGGTCAAGTAAAAAAAGCTGCCGCTTTTACCAGGAGATGAAAGCTCCCGCAGGGCATCGTTCCCACAGATGGAGATCATGTAATCAGCTGCGTCCACCTTGAACAATTTTCTCAAAGTCCTGAAAGCCAAAATGTTGATTTTCTCTAAGAAATATGTCAAATGAATTTAGGATGTGGGTTAGTTTAATTACCTGAAGACTAGTGGGCAGTAGTCTTTCCATTTAAATTCACAGGATTGATGCGGTGGAGTGTGTTTAGTTCCCTCTGGTGGAAATTTTGTCCATACCTTTTCCTTAGGATCGAAAGCTGACGCCTTCAGATCAAAGGATGCAGCGGGAGCAGGCCTTCCAACTGAATGCCTATCAATTCAAATCAACGTGTTTATCATCCTTGAATGATTCCGATTATACACATAATCTTAAAAGGCCAAACAATATATTCCCATCCAAGGTTTCGTTAATTCATAATCTCTTCTTCATGAAAGTATGAAAAGTCAAGTACCCATTTATTAATTTAGAAAGATATTTTTATATTTTTAAATAAAAATTTAAAAAATTTAAAAAGATTAAAATATAAATTTAAAAATAAAATAATATTAAAATATTAATAAAAAATGTAGTAAAATTTTAAATAAATAAAATAAAAAGTTTAAAAAATCAATCCCACTATCACAATATCGCTGATGGTGGTGACCGACGTAACCCTCAAGTGATTAAAAACAATCACTTTTTTTTGGCTATCAGATTTGGTTGTTTGATGGCTAAGACGACTAAATCTGGCCACCAAAAATCTGACAGAGGTGACCAGATCTGATCATTTCCGCCATCTAAAATAACCGAAAATAGTTGAAGTTAAGCATTCCAACCATTTTCGACCTTCTAATCATCTCTGTCATTGAGATGGTTAGATTTGACCTTCAGTGGAATTAGGTGGACATTTTTGGCCACCAGGTGAGGTTATCATTGGCTATCGTCGCTTTTTTTTTAAATATTTATTTTTATTTTTTTAAATATTTATTATTATTAATATATATATTATTTTATTTTAAATTTATTTTAATATTATTTATATTAACTTTTATTTAAATATTAATATTATTGATTTTTGTGGAGGGTTTTTTGGTCTTTTTAAAGAGAAAAGGTGTGTACTTGGCTTTTAAATTTTTTGGGGTGGGACTATAATTTAAGAAAACCTTGGGTGGGAATATGTTGTTTGGCCAATCTTCAAAAGAACATCATTAGAAAAGATTCGTACCTGATGCCAAGTTGCAAATTAAGCATGAGCTCATAATTTTTATGGCCTTTCCTTATTGTTTCTCCTTGTCTTTTTCCAGGCCTTGGTAATCTTGGCTCCGAAGTACTCTTAATATAATCATTTTGAAAATTAACATACAAATCACCATCTGAAACCCTCCCGGGCACGGCATTTTTATCCTCGGCATCCCACATTTGCATTCTACCACTTGCCCTCGCATCAATTGACCGCCTCCTTGGCCTGTCATGATCCCCTTTTGAGGAATGCCATACTGCCAATTTCTTTTGTGATGGCATCACTGAAACTTTTTCTGCGGGGGGAATCCTACAATCCAATAAATCAACATTATAAACATTCTGAGGATCCCATTCTGGACTTCTATCCACCGCGGATTCCGAAGGAAAATAACTCCCACTTTGTTCACTAGGATCCTTATTCCAATTCCCCACATAAAAACTCTCGTCAGGCCATTTAAAAGTCCCATTTCCTTTTGGTACACCATCTTCCCAAAATCCATCATATACATTCCCATTAGTCCATACAAAAATCCCTTTCCCACAAATTATTCCTTGTTTCCATTCACCAACATAAAAATTACCATTCTTCCAATGGTATTTCCCATGCCCTTCTTGAACGCCACATCGCCATTCCCCATCATACCAATCTCCACTGGCATATCGTTTTACACCATGGCCATGTTTCATGTTCATCATCCATTGCCCTTTATAAGTATCCGCGTTTGCTCCAGTATATGTACCATTTCCATCCATAAATCCCATTTTAAATTCTCCGTCGTAAGTCGCCCCGGATGGCCACCTAAACCTTCCTTTCCCCATTGTTTTCCCTTTGTACCATTCTCCAACATACATGCACCCGTCCACCCATAAATATTTTCCTTGTCCATGAGGAAAATTATCGTACCAGTGCCCCGTATAGGAGTCTCCATTTGGCAATATTTTTTCAACGGTGTATGTCTTTGCTGTTTTCTCCGCACATTCTTGCTCTTGCTCATTCTCATCGTCTGCATGAGCTACGGATACCGTCCCGAAGATGCTGTTTGCACGCTTTCTCGCCGCCTGTGTTTTTCGTATTGTGGCCTCCCATGCCTTCGCCATGCTGCTGCATTGCTCTTTGCTCATTGTGAGAAAGATTGCTGTAGCCTTTAACATACCATATCAAGATCCAATCATTTTGGCAATATCGTTGGAATATTGGATGGTAATTAGAAGAATTTGAATAACAGGAAGAAAATATAACTGCAATAAAGCAATTACGGAAAAAATTAATCTTTTAGGAAAAAAATGTACAAATTGATGATAAAAAATTATTAAACAAATGTGTTTCAAAAATGCAACAACATGTAACAATCAAACCGTACGAAGTTTTCAATGTTTCTCCCTCCATTGTCTTTCTTTTTCTGTGAAAAAAGCGGAAAGAGCGTCAAAATCTAAACCAACATTAAAGCTCGAGTCAAAACTTTGAAACACTATTTTCAGTTTTAGACGATTATGCTATTTTTACCGCGAAAGCTTTAGGAGCACTTCTCTCTTTTTTTTATTTTTATTTTTTTTGTGATTCAAGAGAGATTTCTTCTGTGTCTGAAAAAGCCAGACATTTGGAGAGATAAGCGAAATCAAGGCGTTGCACTTTTCCTATTCTTATTTCTTCCCTAACAAATATAGATCACATCCTTGGGTTTAAATATGAAATCTTTTTCCGCTACTGTTTTAGCGTTCCAATAAAAATACGTTTTTCTTTTTATAGAAATACGTTTTATTTCACATATGATCGTGTAATATGAAATATACTTATATTTTCCGAAAAACATAAAAAAAATAACTCTCTTATTATTATTATTATTATTATTATTATTATCAAAACAGTCAAATTGATTGTCGAAAAATCAATCTTCAAAATACAATCAGACGTAACAATTAATGAATAATATGTAATTTTCTAATATGATAGACAACTAATGACTAGACAACTCAAAATCTACCATTTGTAAAATAGATTATTCATTTCAAAACAATGTTACAATTATAATCTTACCAAAAAAGAGACCTATTTGAATTTTACAACTTAACACCTTCATAACGGTTACTTAACCAGATGATATAATTTCCCCTGTAAGCAAAGATGTTGTTGATATATGTATAACTCTCTTTTATTTAAGTTCAAATAATATAGTAAGATCCAAAATTAGGGAAATTTCAAATGTACTTCTTGTTGGGATTCCTTGGTTTGTCAAAGCATGTAGGGGAAACAATTTAAAATCACAAAGTGACCAAGGAAGAGTAGCCCCTTTTTTTTTTTTTAACTGCATATGGAAATATAAAATAAAAAACTCATAAGATGTTTACCAAAAACATACATACGTTTAGAGGTTTCATTTACATCTTTTTCGTGACCAAGATTCACTTCTCATAAATCTATGGACCAACGACACTCACGATCATCCACACAAAGTAGAGTTTGGAAGAGGTTGACTGAACTTTTACATTGCTAGTAATGACTATCATAGGCATGTATATGTGTGTAGAAGGCTAAGAGTTCTGAAATTTGGAATCATATTGCATTTTTATAATTTTAGGTGCACAAGACTATACATGGCACCTGCATACTTATGTAGCCTCATGCACGACTATGCATAGCACACACACGATTCTGTATTAGTGTTTAGACAACACATGAATGCGTACATTGCATAGAAATTATGTAACATATTCAAACACGTCATAATCATTCTACCAACCATGCACATATTTGTGCTCTAGGCACATATGCTCGTGTGTTAACAGGTTATTTGAATTTTGAATTAAATTTGGTTTTATCTAAATCCAATTCATCAAACACTCAAGATTTCTCTATTTATCAAATACATGATTGTGTTCCTGAAAAACATAGTCGTGTGTCAAGGAAAAATTCATTTTTGATGTTCAACTTGATTTGAATAGATCTGATAAGTCCAATACGATAATGTTTGATACCATATATACTAAGACAATAAGCATATACCTTTAAAGCCCAATCAACTCCTATTATGTGTAACTTATAAACTCCCTACTAAACTGGTAATATCTAAATTCAGATTAAATCTAGTCACATATCACGAGTGACCTTTAACAAGGCATCATGACCATCCAATCAATAAAGTGTCAATAAACATCTTTAAAGTTGATCAATATGATGGTTAATGCGTAGTACAGTCCTTTGGTTGTGTTATGTCCTTTGAGGTTAAAACATAAAATTGTGTCTAAGTTAATTGCTCCTCATATATCCAAATATATGTCTAAACTAAGATTGGATTCAACAACAATTGAATCCCTCTATAGCCATAAGTTTATTAGTTATGGACACTATTCACATAAACATCGCTCCCTTGCTCGGAAGTAACAAATCTTTTATTGATTTATCATAACTTTTGTACTGATTATAATATGATCAATCGTTCACCTTTATAATACTTCAATTATAAATGTGTGTTCAGTGATGTCAAACAATATTACTTTTAGCACAAGATGATCTAACAATCTCAAATTGAAGGACCACATGTACCCATCAAGTTATGATGATATTTTCATAAACACAACCATCTTTATAAAATCCTTATTATCGGTTTATCCATTGAATATGCCACCAAATCATGCAACCATGTATTATACTAGGCTACAAACAATAAACTTTGACATGTGTAAACTATCGCTATCTTCTAATGAGGTTATTCAACACTGTGATAATCATTGTACCATTACTTATGCCTTAAATTATAATGATATTAGGATTATGAATAGTTCTAGTATGACCACTAGTAGGTGCGTCAAAAAACACAATCAGTCAAATGATTCCCTCGCCTCACTTTTATCATACTAAGGAAATGTTATGTGTATTAAACAACATATAAGTAAATTACCTCATTTCACTAAGAATCAAATAATTTATATACAAAGTATAATTAATACATTAATACAACAGATACATAGCTATAGGGCACCTATCTTAACAACCTCGCACTTGTACTATAATCAATCATACATGTGTCTAATGCTATATGTAGCTATATGTCTATCATGTTTCTATTGTGATAGAGGCTTAATCAGTGAATTTGCTAGGTTGTCATTGTTTCAACTCTCTTAATTTATACATGTTCATATTGAACAATCTCTCATACCAGGTAGAATCATTTAAGAAGGTATTTGGAATTTTAATGAGACCATGGTTCTTTTACCTAAACTATAACTCTATTATTGTCACAATAGAGACAATGGGATCAGTAATGCTAGAGATCATACCAAGCTCATAAATGAATTTCTTAATATAAATCGCCTTATTTATTGTCTCGATAAGGGCAATGTACTCAAACTTAGTTGTAGAATTAGCCACAATACTTTATGTGGAGCTCTTTTAGCTTACTACACCATCATTCATAGAAAACAAAAATCTTGATTTATATTTAAAATCATCACAGGCTATTTAGAAACTAATATTACTGTGTCCTTGAATAGTAAGCTCATCATCTCTTCCATAAATCAAGAACATTTCTTTTGTCCTTTTTTAAGTAGTTAAGAATATTCTTGAAAGTTGTCTAGTGTTTTCTACCTGGATTGGATTGATGTATATTGCAAACACTTAAAAACGTATGAGACATCAATCCTCATTGAATAACATAGCATACATGATAGACCTACTTGCCAAAATGTATGAAGTTTAACTCATCTTATCCCTCTTATCATGTGCTCTAAGATATTTCTCTATAAAGATCCATGGGTAACAACCCTTCTTTAACTCATTCATATCAAATCTCTTTAACACCTTGTCTATATATATGTTTTAACTTAATCCAAGTAACCTACATGATCTATCATGATACTATCTATTACCAAGAATATAGACAACTTCTCCTAAGTCCTTCATGGATAAACACTTAGATAACAAAGTTTTAACAGTTTATAAGTAATTTATATCATATTCAATAATTAAGATATCACTAAAATACAATACTGGAAATGAAACTACACTCCCGTTGACCTTTTATACACACATGGCTTATCTTCATTTTTTATGAATTTGAACTCTCAAACAACTTAATTAAAATGAATATTCTAATTTATTAAAGCTTGCTCTAGTCAATAATGGACCTTTATAATTTGTATACTTTATTTGTTTATTCATCAAGAATGAAACCATCAAGTTATGTCATATCCATATCTTTTATAAGGTTACCATTCAAGAAAGTAGTTTTGACATCCATCTGTCTAATTTTATAGTTAATATGTCACTATAGCAAGCCAAATCTAAATGGACTTAAGTATTATAACTGGTAAAAAGGGTTTATCATAGTCAATACCATGCTTTTTAATGAAACCTTAACAACCAATCGTGCCTTTTAGATATATACATTGCCTTTTATATCAATTTTCCTTTTGAAAACTTATTTGCACCTATAAGTTTTACCCCTTCAAGTGTCTATACTAGAATCCATACTTGGTTTTGTTACATGAAGTCTATTTCTGATTTCATAGCCTCAAGTCATTTCTCAGAGTTTGGATCTGTTATAGTCTTCACATAAGTCTTTGGATTGTTATTAGAAATGACCAATATATCATTGCATTAAATCATGAGATAATCAAATCTCTTATACTCATGATGTATTCTACCAAACCTATACAACTGTCGTGTACTTTGATGATCAATTATGTGGTGGCAAATTGTTTTGTCTAAAATATGTGGCCATTCATGGTTCAAAAGATCTATTAAACTCTACTTTTTTTTTTTTTACTAATCTTTCTAAGAAGACATTTTCTTTCTAGAAAGACATCAATCTAAGTAATAATGATCTTTTGCTCATTCAAATGATAAAAATAATAACCATTAGTTTTCTTTGGATACCCTGCAAATATACATTTGTCAAATTTAGCACTCAACTTGTTCAAAGTCAATTTTTTGACATAAGCCTTACAACCTTAAACCTTTATGTATTACATATTAGACTAACACCTAGTCCACAATCCATAAGGAGTTTTGTCTATAGATTTGAACATGACACAATTCAATGTACATATTACAGGCATAACCCTATAATGACATAAGTGGTTCACTAAAACTCATCATTTACTTGACCATATATATTAAGGTCAAATTCCCCCATTTAAATAAAAAACAATCAAATTTTTTGCTAGTCTATAACTCATATAGGGTAGTAGCAACTGAAATGGAAGGCACGCCATTAAGTATAAATGTGGCAGTCAATAATACAATGTCTAGAAAAATGTTAGATAAATTTGTTTATGCTATCATTAACCTAACCATTTCAACCAAGGTTCTATTTCTCTATTTCGTAACACCATTTTAATGCAACTATGCCTTTTTCTTCACACAATTCTCTAAATTGCTCAAATAAATATTCACCTCCTTAATCGACCCTCAAAGCTTTTATTTTCTTATGTAATTGATTCTTACTAGGTTCATAAAATATTTTTTTTTAAAGCAACTAAAAGCTTTAAATTTGTTAGAAATAAAAAAAAAAAAAGAAATAACCATATCGAGTGTAATCATTGAAAAATGTGATGAAATAATTATCGCCATGTCTTGCCTTCAAGTTCATTAGACCACATATATCATAATGGATCAATTGCAATGGAATATTAACTTTTCTACCCGTTTTAAATGGTTTTCTTGTTGTCTTTCCAACTAGACAATGCCCATAAGTAGACATTTCTACTTTTTCTAAATTTCCCAATAAGTTTTTGTAATAGCTTAAGGGTCGAATTGTCCTTTTAGGCTTGAGACCAAGAGTAGAAGTGAGATTTCTTGATGGAAAGTAGATTTAGAAGGGTTTAAGGGTAGAAGAGTCATTTAGAAGTATTTTGTGGCTTATACATGGGTATTCTTGGGAGAATATCTTATGTATGGTACGGAGATAGAGAAATTTAGATTTTTATTACATGTACGATCGTGTGTCTTGGACATACGATCGTGTGTCATGTCATTTAGGCATATATACATTTTATTTTTCAGTTGTACGTAATTCCAATTTTCATCTTCTTCTTCTCCTATCCATTTCTAGCAAACCCTAGACTAGAGAGCACCCAACCAACAGCCACAATATGAGCTAGAGATCCAGAAGCAACTTGAGAGAGAGATCTTGAAGTAATGACAAGAGATAAGTATTTCCTTACCTCTTTCATTTGGGTTTACAACATGATTTTATGGTTTGAGTTTCTTCCTTGTGTTTGTTGCATATTAAGAATGTATTATAACATGTATTGATAATGAAATGAGACATTGGATGATGATTTATGAGTTTTTATAAGATCTTTTGATGTTTATATGCTTGGGTATGTATTTGTTAGAAATGTGTGATTTTTGGCATGCTTTATGATGAATAAATAGAATGAGTATGCTTATTGGCTGATATGTTTGATGTAAGAATGGTTGATTGAGTTATGATTGTGATTTAAATGAGATTTATTGGGATTTTTTAGGTTTTTAGATGCTATTTGTTGGAAAAGAGTTGAGCACACGACTGTGTACCTGAGGATACACGCCTGTGTGGCATCTTTTCTACATATGCATGATCTTGCATGGCACTCTTGTGTGTATAAAAATCCAAACACATGCTCGTGCAACTGATGTACATGCCCATGTATGCGATCCTAATTACACATGCCCGTGTATGCGATCCTAATTACACACGCCCATGTAAGCAAGACACGGGAGTGTTGTTGTGCAGTTACACATCTGTGCCGATATGGTACATGACCTTGTGCCTTGTATGCACTCTTGTGTGTTTGTACCACACGCCCATGTAGTCAACCAATTTTTTACAAATTGATTCCAGAAGCTAGCACGACTGACAACATGACTAGTACATTGTCCCGTATGCCATCAAACACGCTCGTGCATGTTAAGAAAAGTAGAAAAAATTTTTTAAAGCAAAGTTAAGTCATCCCAACCTATTCCTAAGCATAAGAAACTTAAGAATAATAAGATATAACAATATATCATACATGATTATCAGCATAGAGCACGACATGTCATAACAGATGTTTTCAGAAACAGATCTAAGGATCTGAAAACATGATTTTTAAAGTATAGATATATGATTTCTAGACATCAGTTAGGGGTAGATACGAGGGGACACTTATGAGTTTGTGCACTCGCTAAATAATGAAACTAGAGTCCACTAGAGAGGACATAGTCTTTGACCAAGCTCATTAGAAAGAATGCACGAGTAGTTTTAGTATAGGTTTGGGCTCACACGGTGTAGACACCCCATTTTGGACCTAACAGGGTCATCCTCGATGATGATAAACCTAAAAAATTTGAATT
>JAJEJH010000441.1:87249-291839 GCA_026122585.1 Anacardium occidentale
AAATTGTAGTTGTTTTTATTTATATTCTTATTATAGTTGTTTTCCTTTTACGAAATACAAATTATAAATCCTTTTATTAAGCTTCTTATTATAGTTGTTGCCCCTTTTGCAAAATACAAATTATAGACATTTCTATTAATATTTCTATTATAGTTGTTATTCTAACTCTACGAAAATACAATAATAACATTAATTACATAATTTTAATTTGGTAGAAAATGAGAGTTTTGTTATAAATACCTGATATAAAATGAGAATATAATTTTGTAAACGTTGAAGAGATAAATTATCAAATTGTGTCATCTTTTATTGTTTCTAAACAATGAGACTTACATCTATTCTCTGGGTTAATCTACTAGGTAACATACTTGCTTTCTGATCAAGTAGTTTGGTGGTTATTAGGGCTAGTTGTCTTTAGGGTATTGCTTCTATGAGTTTAACTAAATTGATTTCTGTTGCATAGAAATTCGAATACGATCCAAGCATACTAGGGTTAACGTAGAAAATAATTTAAAGGTTTAATAAATGAAAACTGACCGAGTATATAGTACTATAAATGAGCTAGAAACGAATATATAACAAACAAATAAATGTACAATATAAGAAAAGAAATACCTTTTCTGGGTATAATACAGAGAAGTTGGACAGAAATGATTATGTTTCTAGAACTTGTTTTATATTAAGAATTCTACAAGATCACTACAAGAGATTATTCCATTTCAGTATGTATACATATAGTGTTGGATCCTAATACATATTTCCTCAATTACCCATATACAAAAATGCCAAAAATCACAATGAAGATGGACCCCCATAGTGATCATGTTTGGATCTTAGACGACTTGTGTTTATATATAATTTATATAATTATTTGCTAGTCGATGAATGGGGGATCAAAAATATATATGAGTTTATATATTGTCTTTAAATATCTTCAGCAAAAACATTGAGTATGAAATCACGAAACCGCCTTGAATATTGCCTTGGATCAACAGCAGATATTGAAGTGGGATCATAATGGAATGATTTATATGCATGCTCCAGCTTCTTGGTAATGTCATAATCCTGAAGTATGTCTATGATCCCAAAAAACATTATAACTTCGTAAAATTCTCCAGTTGGTTCTCCGATCAGCTGAAGTTCACATCCACTTCTTCTCACTGTTCTTTCAACAACCGCTGGCATATTCACACCCAACTTAATACTAGCCCGCCTGCAATACGTTGTATAAAGTTAATATATTTCCTCCATTTTTAATTTATATATTTTTTCTTTTATATTGGGATTAAATACTTCTTGAGTATATAATCTTGAGGATATTTATAATCTATATACAAAGATGCAAATTACCTATCTGGGTCAAGGAGAAGTTGATCCATGTCTACTCTGGAAAGTCGAGGAATAGTTGCTTCAGTACTCTCAGGATCTGCTGCAAGAAATCAATAAATCATATCAAATACATGTAGAAACTTACTAGAAGACTATAAGAATTAAGCAAAGGTAACCTGCAGGAGTGGGAGCTCCACAAGGTATTAATTCCCTATGTGCAGTGACTTGTCTGAAGTGAAGACCTACTAGAAGACTATAGTCCATAATTCTCTCCTGCTCCAGCAACTCGCAATCTCTATCAACTTGTCTGAAAAAATAAAATAATATAACCAAGACTTGATTGTTTTGATAGTGAATTTTTATAAAATTAATCAGTTAAGAAGAAAAGGGATGACCTGCAGAATTCTTGAAACCAGGACTTGGACAGTTTGAATATGAAATTAAGATCGAGGTCTTTTAGAATAGTGTTTTCATCAATATCTGTATCGGGCTTGTCCGTTATGCGACCAAGGGAAGATCCTTTCAAGTCATAGCGTCTATGGATGCTATATTCCGAACAAAACAGATTCCCCATAATGATAAAGCGCACCTGAATAGAATATGAGGCGTAAAAATTAAGTTAAAAATTTTCAGTCATGGCAGATTACCCCATTAATAAAAATATTTATATATAATATACCTTCCTCTGGATTGGACCGGTTAACTTTACAGAGTGCACACCATAAAATTTGGTGACGAGAGTGCTCTCGAAAGCTCGAAAGTGATTATAGTAGGCTGGAAGCATCCTTAAAAGAACCTGTAACATGAGTAAAAGATGTTGAATAAAAGTGATTGGGGTTAACCTAAAAGAACAAAAAAAAAAAAATTAGGTAAATACTGACTTTAAGCTCTGACTTCTTAATTGTTTTGATCATATAGCGATCATCGTTGGTCAAGTAAAAAAAGCTGCCGCTTTTACCAGGAGATGAAAGCTCCCGCAGGGCATCGTTCCCACAGATGGAGATCATGTAATCAGCTGCGTCCACCTTGAACAATTTTCTCAAAGTCCTGAAAGCCAAAATGTTGATTATCTCTAAGAAATATGTCAAATGAATTTAGGATGTGGGTTAGTTTAATTACCTGAAGACTAGTGGGCAGTAGTCTTTCCATTTAAATTCACAGGATTGATGCGGTGGAGTGTGTTTAGTTCCCTCCGGTGGAAATTTTGTCCATACCTTTTCCTTAGGATCGAAAGCTGACGCCTTCAGATCAAAGGATGCAGCGGGAGCAGGCCTTCCAACTGAATGCCTATCAATTCAAATCAACGTGTTTATCATCCTTGAATGATTCCGATTATACACATAATCTTAAAAGGCCAAACAACATATTCCCATCCAAGGTTTCCTTAACTCAAAACTCTTCTTCATGAAAGTATGAAAAGTCAAATACCCACTTATTAATTTAGAAAGATATTTTTATCTTTTTAAATAAAAATTAAAAAAAAATTAAAATGATTAAAATATAAATTTGAAATAAAATAAATTTAAAATATTAATAAAAAATGTAGTAAAAATTTAAATAAATAAAATAAAAAGTTTAAAAAAACAATCCCACTATCACAGCATTGTTGATGGTGGTGACCGACGTTAACCTCACCAGGTGGTCAAAAACAATCACTCGATTTTATTGGCTATCAGATTTGGTTGTTTGATGGCTGAGACGACTAAATCTGGCCACCAAAAATCTGACAGAGGTGACCAGATCTGATCATTTCCGCCATCTAAAATAACCGAAAATAGTTGAAGTTAAGCATTCCAACCATTTTCGACCTTCTAATCATCTCTGTCATTGAGATGGTTAGATTTGACCTTCAGTGGAATTAGGTGGACATTTTTGGCCACCAGGTGAGGTTATCATTGGCTATCGTCGCTTTTTTTTTAAATATTTATTTTTATTTTTTTAAATATTTATTATTATTAATATATATATTATTTTATTTTAAATTTATTTTAATATTATTTATATTAACTTTTATTTAAATATTAATATTATTGATTTTTGTGGAGGGTTTTTTGGTCTTTTTAAAGAGAAAAGGTGTGTACTTGGCTTTTAAATTTTTTGGGGTGGGACTATAATTTAAGAAAACCTTGGGTGGGAATATGTTGTTTGGCCAATCTTCAAAAGAACATCATTAGAAAAGATTCGTACCTGATGCCAAGTTGCAAATTAAGCATGAGCTCATAATTTTTATGGCCTTTCCTTATTGTTTCTCCTTGTCTTTTTCCAGGCCTTGGTAATCTTGGCTCCGAAGTACTCTTAATATAATCATTTTGAAAATTAACATACAAATCACCATCTGAAACCCTCCCGGGCACGGCATTTTTATCCTCGGCATCCCACATTTGCATTCTACCACTTGCCCTCGCATCAATTGACCGCCTCCTTGGCCTGTCATGATCCCCTTTTGAGGAATGCCATACTGCCAATTTCTTTTGTGATGGCATCACTGAAACTTTTTCTGCGGGGGAAATCCTACAATCCAATAAATCAACATTATAAACATTCTGAGGATCCCATTCTGGACTTCTATCCACCGCGGATTCCGAAGGAAAATAACTCCCACTTTGTTCACTAGGATCCTTACTCCAATTCCCCACATAAAAACTCTCATCAGGCCATTTAAAAGTCCCATTTCCTTTTGGTACACCGTCTTCCCAAAATCCATCATATACATTCCCATTAGTCCATACAAAAATCCCTTTCCCACAAATTATTCCTTGTTTCCATTCACCAACATAAAAATTACCATTCTTCCAATGGTATTTCCCATGCCCTTCTTGAACGCCACATCGCCATTCCCCATCATACCAATCTCCACTGGCATATCGTTTTACACCATGGCCATGTTTCATGTTCATCATCCATTGCCCTTTATAAGTATCCGCTTTTGCTCCAGTATATGTACCATTTCCATCCATAAATCCCATTTTAAATTCTCCGTCGTAAGTCGCCCCGGATGGCCACCTAAACCTTCCTTTCCCCATTGTTTTCCCTTTGTACCATTCTCCAACATACATGCACCCGTCCACCCATAAATATTTTCCTTGTCCATGAGGAAAATTATCGTACCAGTGCCCCGTATAGGAGTCACCATTTGGCAATATTTTTTCAACGGTGTATGTCTTTGCTGTTTTCTCCGCACATTCTTGCTCTTGCTCATTCTCATCGTCTGCATGAGCTACGGATACCGTCCCGAAGATGCTGTTTGCACGCTTTCTCGCCGCCTGTGTTTTTCGTATTGTGGCCTCCCATGCCTTCGCCATGCTGCTGCATTGCTCTTTGCTCATTGTGAGAAAGATTGCTGTAGCCTTTAACATACCATATCAAGATCCAATCATTTTGGCAATATCGTTGGAATATTGGATGGTAATTAGAAGAATTTGAATAACAGGAAGAAAATATAACTGCAATAAAGCAATTACGGAAATAATTAATCTTTTAGGAAAAAAATGTACAAATTGATGATAAAAAATTATTAAACAAATGTGTTTCAAAAATGCAGCAACATGTAACAATCAAACCGTACGAAGTTTTCAATGTTTCTCCCTCCATTGTCTTTCTTTTTCTGTGAAAAAAGCGGAAAGAGCGTCAAAAACTAAACCAACATTAAAGCTCGAGTCAAAACTTTGAAACACTATTTTCAGTTTTAGACGATTATGCTATTTTTACCGCGAAAGCTTTAGGAGCACTTCTCTCTTTTTTTTATTTTTATTTTTTTTTGTGATTCAAGAGAGATTTCTTCTGTGTCTGAAAAAGCCAGACATTTGGAGAGATGAGCGAAATCAAGGCGTTGCACTTTTCCTATTCTTATTTCTTCCCTAACAAATATAGATCACATCCTTGGGTTTAAATATGTATCTTTTGCCACTACTGTTTTAGCGTTCCAATAATGATAATATTTCTTTTTATAGAAATACGTTTTATTTCAAATATGATCGTGTAATATGAAATATACTTATATTTTCCTAAAAACATAAAAAAAATAACTCTTATTATTATTATTATTATTATTATTATCAAAACAGTCAGATTAATTATAAAAAAATCAATCTTCAAAATACAATTAGACGTAACAATTAGTGAATAATATGTAATTCTCTAATGTGATAGACAACTAATGACTAGATAACTCAAAATTTACCATTTGTAAATAGATGATTCATTTCAAAACAAGGTTACAATTATAATCTTACCAAAAAAGAGACCTATTTGAATTTTACAACTTAACACCTTCATAACAATTATTTAACCAGATGGTATAATTTCCCCCGTAAGCAAAGATGTTATTGATATATGTACAACTCTATTTTATTTAAGTTCAAATCATAGAGTAAGATCCTAAATTAGGGAAATTTCAAATGTACTTCTTGTTGGGATTCCTTGGTGTGTCAAAGGATAAGCATGTAGCGAAAACAATTTAAAATCACAAAGTGACCAAGGAAGAATAGACCTTTTTTTTTTTAACTACATATGGAAATATAAAATAAAAAACTCATAAGATGTTTACCAAAAACACACATACATTTAGAGGTTTCATTTACATCTTTTTCGTGACCAAGATTCACTTCTCATAAATCTATGGACCAACGACACTCACGATCATCCACACGAAGTAGAGTTGGAAGAGGTTGACCGAACTTTCACATTGCTAGTAATGACTATCATGGACATGTATGTGTGTAGAAGGCTAAGAGTTCTGAAATTTGAAATCATATTGCATTTTTATAATTTTAGGTGCACAAGACTGTACATGGCACCTACATACTTGTGTAGCCTCATCACAATTATGCATAGCACACACACGATTCTGTATTATAAATGCGTACATTGCATAGAAATTATGTAACATATTCAATCACGTCATAATCATTCCACTAACCATACACATATTTGTGCTCTAGGCACATATGCTCGTGTGTTAGCAGGTTATTTGAATTTTGAATTTTGAATTAAATTTGGCTTTATCTAAATCTAATTCATCAAACACTCAAGATTTCTTCATTTATCAAGATACATGATTGTGTTCCTTACAAACATAGTCGTGTGTCAAGGAAAAATCCATTTTTGATGTTCAACTTGATTTGAATAGATCTGATAAGTCCAATATGATAATGCTCGATATCATATACACTAAGATAATAAGCCTATACCTTTAAAGCTCAATCAACTTCTATTATGTGTAACTTGTAAACTCCTTACTAAACTGGTAATTTTTAAATTCAGATTAAATCTAGTCACAAATCATGAGTGACATTTAACTAGGCATCATGACCATCCAATCAATAAAATATCAATAAACATCTCTAAGGTTGATCAATATGATAGTTAATGTGTAGTACAGTCCTTTGGTCGTGCTATGTCCTTTGAGGTTAAAACATAAAATTGTTTCTAAGTTAATTGCTCCTCATATATCCAAATATATGTCTAAACTAAGATTGGATTCGACAACAATTGAATCCCTCTATAGCCATAAGTTTATTAGTTATGGACATTATTCACATAAACAACGCTCTCTTGCTCGCAAGTAACAAATCCTTTGTTGATTTATCATTACTTTTGTACTGATTATAATACGATCAATCGCTCACCTTTATAATACTTCAATTATAAATGTGTGTTTGGTGATGTCAAACAATATTACTTTTAGCACAAGATGATCTGACAATCTCAAATCGAATGACCACATGTACCTATCAAGTTATGGGGATATTTTCATAAACACAACCATCTTTATAAAATCCTCATTATGGGTTTATCCATTAAATATGACCACCAAATCATGCAACCATGTATTATACTAGATTGCAAACAATAAACTTTGACATGTGTAAACTATCGCTATCTTCTAATGAAGTTATTCAACACTATGATAATCATTGTACCATTACTTATGCCTTTAATTATAATGATATTAGGATTATGAATAGTTCAAGTATGACCACTAGTATGCTTATTGGCTGATATGTTTGATATAAGAATGGTTGATTGAGTTATGGTTGTGATTTGAATAAGATTTTTTAGGATTTTTTGGGTTTTCAAACGCTATTTGTTGGAAAAAAGTTGAGCACATGACTATGTACTCGAGGATACATGCCCGTGTGGAATCTTTTCTACATATGCACAGTCTTGCATGACACTCTTGTGTGTATGAAAATTCAAACACACGCTCGTGTAGCTGATGCACATGCCCATGCCCATGTATGCGATCCTAATTACACGTGTCTGTGTATGTGATCCTAATTACATGTGTCTGTGTATGCGATCCTAATTACACAAGTTCGTGTAAGCAAGACACGAGAGTATTGTTGTGTAGTTACACGTTTGTGCTGGTGTGGTACATGATCTTGTGCCTTCTATGCACACTCGTGTGTTTGCACCACATGCCCAAGTAGTCAACCAAAGTTTTACAAATTGATTCCAGAAGCTAGCACGACTGATAACATGATTAGTATATGGTCCCGTATGCCTTCACACACGCTCGTGCACTTAAAGACACACGCTTGTGTACCTTAAGAAAAACAGAAAAAGAATTTTAAAATAAAGTTAAGTCATCTCAACCTATTCCTAAGCATAAGAAACTTAAGAATAACAAGATATAACAGTATATCATACATAATTATCAACATAAAACACAACATGTCATAATAAATGTTTTCATAAACGGATCTAAGGATTTGAAAACATGATTTTTAAAGTATAGATATACGATTTCTAGACATTAGTTGGGGGTGGATACGAGGGAACACCTATGAGTTTGCACGCTCGCTAAAGAATAAAACCAGAGTCCATTAGAGAGGACATAGTCTTTGACCAAGCTTGTTAGAGAGAATGCTGGTCGTGCACGAGTAGTTTTATTATAGGTTTGAGTTCACACGATCAGGGTGTCGAATCTCTATATTTATCAGTCTGGCCAACATAGTAGATATTTTTAGATATAATATATTTCTAACTCATTTTTCAGCTTATACTATATGTATATATATTCAGGATCTTCATATCACAATTTTATTCAGAATTTTTTTTCAAAAATCAAGCCCAAGGGCAAGTTTTATGATTAATCAGCATTTACATAACATCAAAGCATACATCTCATGTCATATACAACATTCATGAGAAAATATAATTGAATAAAGATAAAAATAAATAATACTACAAAAAACAACTGAAACATCAAAAATAAAGAAATAAACAAACAGTAAAACAAAAGTTAATGTGATAAGACAAAAATCATATTGAGTTGAACCTACTAGTGTTAGTGATAGGGAATGTTTACTGAGTGGTTTTATCACTCACCATTTTTTCCTTCCTTTCCCTTTTATAGGTCAGTGATCCTTTGACTAAGTAGGATCGATACAACTATCAGATTTTGAGGACATAGCTCAGCAACAGTTAGCATGTTTTGGCTCGCACGCTTTAGATACATTATTTTGGTTTTATGCATATTTGTATGTATGATATTAATATGAGAATGTTGTATGAACAAGAAGTTTAGAAATGTATAGCTTGGGATTTCCAAGAAAGAAAATTATTATTTTTCATTTTATTTACAACATTATCCATTTTAGTTTCCGTAAAATGAAAATTCAGATTTCAACAACATGTTTTATTATAGGGATTCACGTGACAAGTGTATTAGTAATATAATAAATATTATAAATAGTAGTCTATGAAATCCTATGGTGGGAGTCACTACAGCCTTTTTTGGCTAACATTTGCATACATTGTTGACTAATATAGCCTAACCTAGCATGCCACACATTCACATCATTCACGACATTACTAGAAAATGTAATTAAGGAAAAACTAATATTATTAATATCATATTCAACATCCAAAACAATAAAACCATTTAAAAAATGTCTACAACCATAGTACTAAATGTCTAGAAATACAGAATCAATAAGTTCATGAAAGTTTAACTTATAACCAATATAGATACTAAATTTTGATGAATTTCTAAGGCAAATAAGACACCATCTAGGAGTAGGTTTCGAACACCACGTATGACTAACTTGCATGTGTTACTCCCTTTAACTGTCACTTTTGAATTATTTTCCACATATATCCATCTTGCTTCATATGGGATTTACTCAAAACTTTACAAAGGTATTTCTGTCCTTTACTATATGGTTAATTGCTACAAAGTTTATAGTCCACAAAGGATGCAATTTAGTTAGAAAAACAAAGTTTGAAACACTTGTAACATTACAACACATAAAAAGGTCTTTTAGCTTCTTGAGCTCAATATAATTCTTTAGCAAAATGGCATTTTTTTGCCACAGTTGTAGCATTTCACCTTAGCCATGTTTTTCATCTTTCTTTGAGGATGCTTCACTTTTTGCTATTAGGTATGCTTTTTCTTCTTGCTTACTTAAGGTCCACCCTTGCCTTGTTTGTGCTAAGGCCTACCAACAAACTTATGCTTATTCTTTTTCTCATCTTATGAGCTCCCAACCACGTATACATCAGTCTTTGACTTCCTCACTTCTAGGCAATCATTTTCTAGCTCAAGATAGCACATAATGTCTTTCATCATTTTGATGTTTTCATTGTGGATCAAATGAACCTTCATATGATCCCAATTGTGGGGAAAAAAACGAATTACTGTTAGGACTTACTACTCCTTTGTAAGGACATGACCTATATCTTTTAGCTCATTAATCATATTTGAAATATGCCTCAAGTGTTTTCTCATTGTACGATCAGGCTTTTTCTTATATGTGTCAAATTTGATGATGAGAGATCTTAGTTTAGTTATGGACAAACCACCAAACTTTTCAACAAGTGCATACCACATGTCTTTTGCCTCTTCATACTTTTTGAATTATCTTATTATGTCATTGTCTATACTACTAAACAACATAATACAAGTTGTCAAGTTTCTTTTTTTTTTTTTTTCAGGCCTCATAAGCCTCACAATCCTTTCTATATTAGGTTGGTATCCTTGCCTCAGGTTCAACAATAGTCGTGTTCAGAGCTCTAAATCCTCTTGCACCTCAAGCACATATTGGATTTTCATACTCCAAATTGCCACTATCGAGCTTCTCACTTTTGTTGAGCTCAATGACAATGTACTTGAGTAGATGTCATTTTAGAACACAAAATTCTAAATTAAAGATATGTATCAATAATATTAAATGTCTAACCTTACATACATTTTCCTTTACATAAAAAACTATAAAAGTAATAATTAATCAATAGGTTGTGAATCGAAAAGTTACTATGTTCACAATCATCATCTAAAACTCTAATGTGTAATTATTTTTGAAACAATTATTATTGTAAAGGATTACATTATTCAATGTTACGTAAACATAAAGAAATTATTTTTTTTATTATTATTAACAATTCCATTGTAATGTCTTTAATTACTAAAATTAAAAGAATGACAAATATGCACATGTAAATAATAAAATAGCATATTTACATTTTAAACAAAGTTATTTGATTATATTAATTAATAAAATAAACAAATAAATGAATAGTCATAATTCACTAGTTACTAAGAGTTAGGTCTAGTACTGAATCAATGAATATTCTGACTGCACTGGAATGGAATCATAAAACCTTTTACGAAACTCACTTTCTACATTTTCTATTATCACTCTAAGCAAAATAGGACTTCTAAAATCCCTTTTTTTTTTTTTTTTTTTGTTACAAGTAGTCATACCAATGGATTCTTTTAGCAATTTTATTTGCATATACTTTGAAAAAGCTTATGACCAACTCCTCATAATTTTGATTTACCTTTTTACTCTTTCAAAGTAATTCCAAGAGACCTTTGTCACTATCATTTGGCAACACTGCATGCAAAACTTCATATCTTTCATAATCATGTGACAATTTCTCTTTCAAAACAATTCTTTTGATTTAAGTTTTTATATTAACAATAAATTTTATTAGATGTGTAAACTCATCATCAGAGTCTATTTGGTCTATTACAAAATTAAATAATACAATGATCACAGTTTCAATTCATTCTCCGTAAGTCTTTACAATTATAGGAATTCTAATAAATCTTACCATTTTCCTGTAACAAATAAAGAAAACATAGGTCATCAATAAAATCTCTTAACAAAAAAAATTGAGTGATGTTGTTGACAGAAATAACTATAATTTTAGTATGGCTTACAAATTCTTTTACTACAAATAATGAAATAAAATTTCATAAAATCCCTAATTAAGAGTTGTGGCTTAGGTGGTGCAAATGTTTGTTTCCTTAATTCAAAGGCCATGGTTCAAGTCTTAATACAGCAATTTTGCTAAAAGTGCAAGACTTTAATAAATGAAAGGACAAGCGACCTATCATTGAAACTAGGATTTGAAGTGAAAGAAAGACCTTCCAGTAAGCTTTTCCTAAGGTGTAAAAAGACATTATAATTTCTCTAAAATTAGAAGTTGTGTCATACTAGCATGATTTGAAACCATGGCCTAGTCCCATTGAATCTCTGGGTGGAATGTCTGCTCAGAAGGGGCTAGGGGACTTGTTCTCAACCTAGGTTTGTAAAAAAAGACAAAATTCTACTCTTTTATCTTTAACAATTCAAATATTTACTTATTTATCATTTTTTTAATATTTTTAAAAAAATATTTTTTATATAAAATAATTTAATATTTAAAACAATAAAATTTTAAAAAAATTAAAAATTTTTAAAAAAATATTAAAATAAGATTGTATTTTAATTTTTTTATATTTTTAAAAAATTTTAAATATTTTTATAATTTATTTTGATATTATTATAATATTTTTTATTATTTTTATAAAATTTATTTTATTATTTTATCATTTTAACATTTTTATCAAAAAAATAAAAATATTTTTTTAATTATTAATTTTAATTAATAGATAAATTTTTAAAAATTAAAAAAATAAAATTTTATAGGGTGACAAGACGTCCTCTGACCTCCATATTTAACTTAGTTTTCCCATCAGCCGCCACAAAATCAAATGCCGAATCAGAGGGCCTGCACGTCATGTACAGAAATGGCTTCCATTCTGCTTCTTTCAGCACTTTCAGCATCTCTGCCACCCCAATCTTACTCCTATCTTTAGACAAATGAATCCATTTCTGGGCAAGAGAAATAATTAATATGACTGTTGGTCTTTTCTCTGTATTTCCTTTGAGATTTAAAAAGAATGCTTAATTTTGTTGCTTTCCTTTTGCATAAATATAATGAATTTGACCGAGTGAAAGGACAAAGAAAAGCCTGGAGATTCGGGCTTGGATTGCAGTAAGAACTGTGCTTTTTGTCAAAGTTGGGGCGAGGGCGAGATATAGTAGTTGGGACGTAGTTGAGTCCAAATTAAGACAGACGGAAATAATGTGAAGCGGTATTTAGCGACAAATTTTGTCCGTTATTATTATTTTTAAATTTTGTCGGCCGATTAAACACGGCTTAGTCATATCAATTGTTATCCAGGCTGACTTCCAACTTGCAAAATGTGAAAGCGATTATTTAAATATTAAATTGTGATTCAATTCAAAGATAATTAATTGGGTCAGAGGACAGGTATAAAATTGTTCTTTTTATGAGGTCTGAGAGAGCGGAAGCAAACGTATTGGACTTTTGCTCTGAACTGGCAGAGGTCAGGTCAGGTCAGGTCATAATAAAATAGTAAAACCTATTATAGGCTTCTATGCTGGCGGCGCCAGAAAATTAGGCTGCCATACTTTATTTATTTATTTATTATGTAACTTATTCTACAAGTCGATGCCTCGCATCTCATCTCCTAAATTTTCTTTTCACCTTTCTCAAACCATGCTCTAATATAATTTTTTTTAATGGAAAAAATAAAATAAGTAACTGAAATTAAATATGAATAAACTAAATTAAATGTAATATGAATTGTTTAATCTAATATTAGTTTGGTAATTACTTGACTAATTAAACATCAATATAAAATGTTGTTTAAGGTAAACAATATTTTTATACCTTAAATTTGATTAATTATCAGTTGAATTGAGAATTTGATTAGATGATAATCATATTATTAATAATTAAAATTAGTCTTCTACTAACTCTCTATTATTTAGATTGTAATGATGTTTTGCTAAATATTATTTTTAATATCTAAATAGAGAGTTCAATTATTGTAGATCAGTTGTAATTTTGTTCACAACTAATATGTTTGAAAATCTATGAGTTATTCACCATAGAGATTGATTATTGAGGTTTCAAGGCTTTGGGTTTAGATTGGATCATTTTTGGTAACTCAAAATGTCAATTTTGATCTTTGTTAGACTTAAATAAGTTGATTGCTTAAGGGACCAATTGATGACAAGCCAATTAAAAAGGGATTGAGATTAAGATATGAAGAGTAAGAATGCCTATTCCATCTCAAGCAATGGTCGCTTTAATTTTTGCATTTAGAAACATCCATTCTATTTCATAGATTGTCTATTCCACTCTTTGAATTGACTATTTGACTTCAGACAAATTAGGATGGAATGCCAAACTATCACCAAGAACAGTCATTCTAAGAAAGTATTAGAGAACTTTTATCCTTGGCCATTAGTTGACACTTTAGTACATAATCAATCAAACTTTAACTGTAGTTCCTCTCTCTTTGATATGCCATATAACAATGCTAGCACCCAATTATAATCCTTTTTGGCCTCTCCACATTATATGATTAGGTCTCATTGCCTTGTGTGAATGAATAGGCATTGTCTTACACTTGGATGAATTTACAAAAGCTCAATGGAGAATATTTGAAAGAGAAGAAGTTGTTAAACACAAATATATTTTCATTCAAACTCACTTTTATTTAAATAGCATCCAATCCTACCATTGTTCCTAATTAAGGATTTCAAGTTAAATCCACACTTTTTTTCTACCCAAATTGCTTGGGATTCATAATAAAAGAGACTTAAGAAAGATGCAAACCTTTACAATAGATATCCCCTTGTCATCCTTATCAGTTAGATTTATGCAATCAATAAGCATAAAGGACTATTCTTGTAACCATGTACAATGAATAAGATTGTGCTCGTTGAGACTATGGAAAGGTTTGTCATTATCATCTTGATATTACCAACAACACCAATTAATGTTTGGGATATATATATATAATGCAACAATAGAGGGATAAAGGAACAAACATTAAGTAGTATGGCTAGGAGTTTATGCTTTATATAACAATCAAGTAAAAAAAAAAAAGAACTATAATGTTGACCTTGAATGAGTTTTAATAGTCGCATAATAAGAGATAGGAACAATAGTTATCCCTATAGCCTCCTAGATAGTAGGTTCCTCATAAACCATATGTAAGACTTGCTCAACTAGTTTAGGTCTCATGACACCTACTTTAAGGCACTGAGTTCAACTAACCTCTTTTGTAGTCTAGGATTGCCTCTAATTATTTACCTACTTCTTTTAGCTCATTCATAGGAAAAGAGAAGCCATAATTTATAGATTAAAGCTAGTTAGCATAAAAAACCTTCATAAAAAGGTTGTTAGCCTGATCCTCAACCTCAACCTTAGTAGATACCAACTTCTTCCTTAGGTTATCACTTTGTTAAAGAATCTTTATCCTCCAAGTGACCAATTTGCTCATTAAGTTCTCTAATACTTTCTTTCTTTCTTAGATTGAAGGAACTCATATAGTTTATGCATTTAGGCATGAAGGTTATCTAGATCCTCCTTCAACCTTCAAAAGCATTCCTAAAAAGAGGCCAAATCTTTTATAAAAAGTAGTCTTATATGTCTTAAGATGCCATATCAATTCCTTGGATCACTCATCTATTATTAATTCTTTTCTCAAGGTAGACATTTTGATCTTTGAGTTGATCTAGGTTTTAAGGGTAGTCACTTCATGCAACAATGTTAGCCATATTTTATTGAACAAGAGTAGTAACATGTCAAGGACTTACAAAGAAACATCAGATTATAACAATGAACACTAAAACAAATACCAAGAAGGAATGTGAATGTTACCTTAACACCATTTGCAGCAAGCTTTTTTAGTTTTAAAGGGGTTACCTATGACATTGATTTTTATCACGCCAAGCCAAGATAGACCTGTTATTCTTGTTTAACAAACCTAAACATGGTCAACTGGAGTGCTTCATGAGTTTGTGGCTCATTAAAGAGTCTTTTAAGAGTTGTTACCCAAGGATTGTCTTGAAAAAGATATACGTTAATGAGGACAAATGACTTATGAATTCCTTATGAAGGACTCAACCTTTCTCACTTGTTCAATTGGTGAGTTGAGTATGATGATAGAAAGACGTTAGACACTCATGCCACTCAGTTCGAGGGTTAGCCTCTACTATTATGGTTTATTTTGTTAAATGCATTATTGAATTTTAATTAAGTTCTATTTTATTTCACACGATGCAAATAAATTATTCATCTAAAAAAACAAAAGCAAACATCCATAAAAATAAAAGTAGGAAAATATTAAAAAGAAAAAAAATTACAACCCTTACATATACACCCTTATATATTTTTCTAATTCTAAGCAAGCTTATTAAAAATTAAACACCTGCAAAACAACCTATTAGTTGATAATAATATAACATTACTCAACCCTACATATTAAAATTTATTTAACACAAAAGACAATTGTGTCCTTTAAAGTGCTTGTAGACAAATGAGTAGGATCTCTGCTTAATCGAGCGTCGCAACATGCTTACACAAGCGACTTCACCTTCAGTCTACTTTTTCTCCTCTTTTGCACTCGATTTGTATAGGACATATTTTATAGAGACAAAACATACAAAACACATAAAACAGGAAAAGGATTTAAAAAAAAAAAAAAAGAAAAGTGCAATCCCAACCATTCATATAAAAATATACCCCACCATAGTCAGCCATTTATGACATTCATGATGTATTTGCTTATTCATATGCAGCTACACCCAAGCTAGAATACGATAATTTTGACCAATCATTTATATGCATGTTACTTTAATGATCTCTTTAATACTGATCAATTTTAATATCTTTAAAGTATGTTTTAGTTAAAAAATACACCACCCCCACTAATCAATTTTTGTAACATGCTTTAATTTATTATAAACCAAGTAGAGGCCCCAAAATCATTTATTTTAATCGCATAATATAATTTAGTAATTCAACCAAACATGCAAAATAACACATATCAAAATATTATAAAACATGCATAGCATTTACATGTACAACCACACCTATTCGCATGCATCATTAGCCAATCCGATTATACATTTTAATTCAACAAAAATTTACTAATAGTACTTTAACATGTGTTAATTTGAATAACACAAGTGGTTTTTATGTCATACAAAATATGTATATATTTATCATATAAAAGGCCCTTCAAAAGCATACATGGAACATAGGTTTACTTGGAACTTTATTAGCATCATGAAGTTGATTTCATAAACTATATCTAAAAAAATATTCTTAAATTGAAAATTGTATATTTAAAGGGTATGCGTTTGTGTTTACTTGAAGAGAGTCAAAGTTGCTAGAAAGAAAATACCAAAAAAAAAAAATCCCTTGCAATGAACTTGAATGACCCTTTTTATAAATGCAAACTCCTTCTAATTCAACCCTAATCAAAGGAACTAATTAACCTTTTGATGGAGGTCATCATTAGGGATTGATTAATCCCCAGTGAATGAGTAATTTCAGAGTATAAAACAGATTGTTATGCAAAACAAATGGGTTAGCACAAGCAAAGGTAGGAATGCAGGTGGCAAAATTCTACTCTAATACTTGCAGGCCACGCATGCCCTGAATGTCTATTGTAGATGTCTTGAGTGCCAGGCTAATGCACATCCCTAATTTGGCTTGCATTTTTATTTTATTTAGATAGGCTTCGCTTTTTTCGTTTTTATAGGTTTTATTTAAGTGGACTTAGGTTGGTCTTTTCAGTTTATATAAGCTTTGGGTTCATTTTATGTGTTTATGGGTCTTATGTTTTTGCTCGTTTATCTTCAAATTAACACCTTAAAAGTTTCAAACCAAATTTTTAGGTTCTTTTTAATTATAAAAAATGATATTGTTTGGTCTAAAATAAAGTGTTTACATTGTTATCCATTGATATTTTACCTACTCATCTCTAAAGATACATTCCTACATCTTTTATACCATAGAAAGAATACTCGGTACATCATACCATCATACCTAATTGCCTAATAAAGAGGAGAATAAGTGGAAGTTCTAGACTATCCATTTATTGCCTTAAAAAACCTTTATATGATTGCTCTCTCCAACAAAGAAAGGATGTTCATCCTCTCACAATCTTTTTTCTTTTTTATGTTCGAATGGTACCACACCATCATATGCCTTTAATATGTGTTTACAAGTCTTAAATATATGACATAGTAACTTTAAGACATGTTTTTCACAATAAGAGGTAGATCATTTAGACAAATGCTAGGATGAGCCTTCCAGGCTCAATCCATCTGTTTAATTAAATCAAACACATTTCTAAAATACTTGTTATAGAATAAACATAAATAGTAATTATTGCAAAATAAAGAAAATAGTAGAGAAATTTCAAAGTGTAGGTGAAAAAAATATCATGATAATTATTAAATTTAAATTAAAAAAAAACCTACATTCATTAATATGGAATCTTTACCATACACCATATCCTTACCATACATAAGTGTTGATCATTAAGCTTGCACACCTAAAGTGTAAGCAGTAAGACTTTTCAATATCATAATCACCAAGATTTATGTTTAACATCAACATAAAATACCATATAATAATAGGTACAAACAATATCATTACATGAGTAACAATCGTCCCTAAATGTCAAAGTTAATTCAACTTGATCACTCCATGTGAAACCTAATTCAACTACAAAAGGTGATATGTGTTAAGTCATCAAACCTAAAGCATAAATCATAAACGATTCTCTCGATGTATAGAGCATGACTTAAAGTCAAGAAATTCTATATACTTTGATGCTTTAAACACCATTATTGTCATTCATGATGGGTGAATCGATAATAGTCACCAAACTTGTAAATTGATGTAGCATCCTAGATTTAGAAAGCCCTTAGAGGTAGATTTTTGAGGTTAGAATTGAGATTCAGGAATAGGTTGAGAGTTTAGAAGAGTTTAGGAGTGAGTTGGTAAGTTTCCTGAGCTGTGTGGCCTTCGTATGATTCCTTTAGGGAGGTTTTAATCATGCGAAGCATAGAAAATGAATTTTCTTTATTTTCCCTTGTGCACTCCCGTGCACTGCTCCCTGCACGCTAGTGCAGGTGGGTAGTTGAGAGAGAGACGGGAGATTAATAGATTTCTCACCCAACATTTCCCATTTTCAGCTTAAGTTCTTCTTGTTTCAGCAGCTCCTAGCCCTAAACGTGAGATTCAACTTCCAGCAGCTTCAAATCTAGTAAGGGAGCAGAGAGATTAGCTTGAGTTAGAGTTTTCAATCGCCATGTCAAGAGGTAAGTGTTTCTTACTTCTTCCGTGCGTTTCCAGCTTGTTTGATGATGTTAGAAATACGTGTTTCCGTTTCCAGCATGTTGTGTTGTGTTTGTATGTTTATATGATGATGATTTGAGGATTTAGATGATGATTTCCACCCAAAATGCATGCTTGCTTTGATTGTGTGTGTGTTAGTGAGAGAAATGTTAAAGTTCCATGGTGGATTCAGTGATAATTGATGAATGCTGAAATTGATGATTGCTATGTGCATGAAATAGTGCTGGAAATGTTTGATATTGATTAATTTGAGTTTAATTATGAAATGGATGGGTTTCCTTCAGTTTCAGGCGAGCCATGTTTATGTAGAACTGGACACACGCCCGTGTGCCCACAAGAGCACGCCCGTGTGCCCTTGTTTCTACATCATGCACATGGCCTGGATGCAGAGGACACGCCCGTGTGTCCTGAGGAGCATGGCCGTGTGCCTGAATTGTTGAAGAAATGCGTAAGATTTCCAAAGGCGAGCACGACCGGCTGCACGGCCAGCGCACGACCCCGTGCATCTAGGCACACACCCGTGTGTATTTGCCATGCACGCCCATGTGTCTTTGCCATGCACGCCCGTGTGTCTCTCCCGCACGCCCGGGTGCTTGGTCCACAAGCCCGTGCGTTAGCTTAATTTTCTAGAAAATGCACAAAATGACTTGTTAAGCTTGGGAAACCAATTTTAATGATTAATAAGCATCGGATAACTAGATATTCAGTCAATAAAGCTGCATATACATATCATAGCATGCCATATAGCTTGAGAGAGGATCAAGGGATCCGAATTCAGTAGGTTTCAGCATTCAGAGCTCGACATACGGGTTAGAGATTTGGGTGAACTCGAGGGGGCATCTGTGGGATCCAGCTTTCTGACATCAGTCAGATTGTTCAGCACTTATTTCAGTTTTCTAGCCAGTAGCTAGACTGTCCAACCCACATGGCCAAGATGCCGAATCCCTGTGTTCATCAGCCTGATCAACACAACAGGTATCTGTGGGTACATATAGAGATTCGCATGCATGCATATTCAGATTTCAGTTATCATGCCATGACATACATTTCATGATACGACTAAAAATAAGAACAGACAACAGAATAATCAGTTTCAGTGCTAGCAAACGACTAGATGTATGAATAGGGCCGAGGCCAGGTACGTTTGATTTGTGTGTTGCTTACTTGGGTTGAGGGAAGTAAGGAACGCTTACTGGGTGATTTTTATCACTCATCCCTTCCTTCTTCCTTCCTTTTCAGGTCAGTTTGCTGTTGACGAGGAGCGGGTAGATTGAGGCTTGCGAGAGAGGACCCCACACACATAGTTCCAGTTTGTATTTTCAGTTTTGGCCTATGTGGTATTGTATTTGTACATTTTGTAAATGTACCCAGTTGTAAAGTTGTACAGAAACATTTTATATATATATATATATATATATATATATATATGAAAAAGGCCAGTTTGGGCCCTTTGTATATTTCAGTTTATTTCAGCTTCCGCATGTGTACAGATGTATAGCAGTAGGCTTTATTTTTTGTAAGATTCCCGTCGCGGGTATCCGTATTTCCAGTTTATTAATAAAAGTAATGTATTTCCCAATAGCAGGGGTACTCGTGGCGGCGGGTCTTACAATTGAACCTGTATTACTAGCTAAATACCTTTCAAGGCCTTTCTGGAAAAAGGGCACAGATATACTAGAATCCATTATAAGCATGTATTATTAGTGTTTACCCTAGAAACCAATCATGTTACTAGTTTAACACATTTGATTTTGTATAATGTAATTAATAAAAGAAAGTATTGTTTTGTTCATATGTGTAAATTGCTTCCTTTATTTAAATTTATGAAATATAAAGCATACATATGAACTATTTGGATGATATGCACCCACTTTTAGAAAAATCCACCATAAAAAAGTTTTATATATATGTGACATCAAATAGGCATCGATCTCACATAACAAACATGTTGAATGTCTCTATTAAATGTCATAGAGATGACATTAGTATGGGTGATTATGATAGTCATATCATTAAGACATTGACATATTTTCACGATTGAGAAACTATCTTTTAAACGTGACAATATATGTTGTATAATATGGTTCATTTATTAAAAGTCAAAATGACTTATTGTATGATCGTATTAATATACAAAATGATCCTTAGACCTAAGATGTCATGGTCAAATTTGATATAAATGCTTATGGTTCATATGATGTATAAACATGAGACTAATCATGTCACATGCTATAAATTGAATTGGTTATATGTTGTTTATATGTAAAAATAAGTGACAATTAAGATAGGTTATGTTGGCTTGAAACTATTGGTGTTGAGTTTTAGTAGGCTCAAAATAATTAGATTTCAAGTTCCTAAACAAAATGTCAACAAATATTGAAAATAGAAATCTCTAGCCCTAGTATATTAATAGTCACACAATAGTGAGTTCATGGTGATGTGTTTTGAATATTATAATTGATGATTTGATAAGCGATTGAGATAAGAGTTTCCTATCAAACCATGGACCTTCGCTTAGTCGGGATATGACGATGTGAGGATTTTACTACATGGTATGAATGATAAAAAATTTGGTTCAATGGAGTATGTTATGACTTAGGGATTATGAATGATTGCTAGATGATATCCATAGTCATTAAGTCTCTAGAGTTGTTTTGGTTCGGATCCAAAATTAGGCTCACAACTAAGCCATGGTAAACCAAGAAATGTCACACCATAAACAAAGAGCTTGAGTAAATCGAGAGAGAGAAATTTTACCTAGGTTGGGTAGCACCTTCCGTAAAGGTAATAGAAATTAAAATAATATTTAATATATTATTTATTTAGAATTTTAATAGTTAGGGTGCTAATAAACATTTTAATAGGGATTAAGTGTCTAATTGTGTTAGACATACTATGAGGATCCTTTAATAAACTTGTCCAAATAAAGGGGACATGCATAATTTTTAAATTATAATTCAATTCACCACTATATGAAATTATATGATAGCCAATATTGAGACAAACTTTTAATTTTTCCATAAAAAATTGTAAGAAAATTTTTTTCTGTCAATTTCATTTTTGCTCCATTTTTGCCCCATTTTTGCTCTTGGTGGTGTTTCTTCTTTAGATCTTGCAAGTGGAAGACTCATCTCCATCTTCATCAAAGATTCTAGCTTGGAGTAGGTGATTTCTATTTATTCTATGCTTTAAAATTGTTTATTCACTACTATTTCTTCTATGGACTAGTTTTCATGTATACGAGATATAAATGTCTATTTTCTCCATTATTTTTCACCAGTTTTTATCATGTATAACACAACTTGACAATAAACTTTCATCCTTTAGAGTGTAAAGCTCAGGAGGCTCATCACATTCATTTATAATGCACCTAACATACTAAAGTGGCCAAGGCACTAGAGTTTAATGTTTAAGAGATAATCAACATCAAGTTGATATTGTTGTCAATTATGCTAGAAATATAACTTATGTTAGGACAATATGAATCACCACTAAATGCACAAATTGAAACACTCCCTACCTTGAAGATGTTGGATGTCTATAATTCCTATTCACACCTTGGTGATCATATTATCATGAGTGATAAAAGAGTGTAGGCCAACACTAATTATGGCTTGACTCATACATTTAAGCATGACTCATACAAAATGAAAGAGATTTAAACTTGCAATGACTAGTAATAACTTATACCGATAACATTCCAACCATCATATGTAGAACATTCTAGAGGGATATAACTCATGTTAACCAAATGTTTGCACCTATGCATCCTCAATGTGGTGTGCTAACCATAACTCACATCAGTCATCATTTTTTATAGCTAGGAACATATTTCAAGGTGGTAAACGATTAAAAAAAAAAAGCAAACAAAAGTATCACTTGTTTTGTATATCTCCCTCATGACAAGAAAACTATTTAGTCACTTTTGTGTATCACCATGAAGCCCAAATGAGATCTAGCTAAAGACGAGAAACAATATATACTTAGTCATCACCTTGACAACATAGGCTAAAGCTAAATCATCCTGCGAGCAACCATATTTGTAGAGTCATAAGGTAATAATTACTATTTTAAATTATCCTTATAAATGCAATGCATTACTATTACTTCCTAAGTAGAGGAATAACCTAAAATCTTATTAGTCTCTTATATACATTCAATTCACAATTACAGAAGTGGTTATATTTAATTTGTAAGTACATAGATGACTTGACTAAAACTACTTAGTCTATCAATACAATAGAAAAACGAAGTAGCAAGCCTTTTCATCAAGATTACGTTATTTCTCTTTTTAAAGAAGTTAATGCACGACAAGGCTCTAGGAATAAAAGAACATGAGATGAGAACAATTCTTTGGTTTTTGAACTCTTTCTTAAATTTGGAGTCATTATCTAAACCGAGTCTTATAAACCTACTATCAAATCAATGAGGTAAAAAACTCTTCAAACATAGGCTTATAGTGTGTCGACATTCTATCAAAGCCCTTTTTAGACTAACCTAGATGAGGTATCATTTACTACATCCTTTACCTAAGTTACAAAAGCTCCACCTTACAATTAGGAATTCCTTTGACAAATCAATGACCTACCTTTATATCAAATTCTCTCTTCATTGAAAAGGAGAACGAAACCAATAACTTCTTAAACAAAACATAAACATTAAGAACATATAATATAAAAGGAAACTTCACAAGAAGAAAATCATACTCACTATAAAAATACCCTCATAGGACAAAAACATGAACCAAAGGAATATTAAACTTTTAGAACACACCTCAAAAGTGCCCAATAAGCTCTTCACCTTCAATTTGAATTTTGCTTCAATAATTTAAATGTCCTTTCAACTTTACTCCTAAAAAAAATCCAAAGCAAAGCTAAGGTAGGACCTAAAATAGGAGACTATCATAAGCCTACGAAAGCTTATAGAGAAATGATGTCACACCTTTATAAGAAAAACTATCATATGCATAATTCTCATACATGACCATGAAAGCTATGTAATGGCATTAAAAATAGCAACATGTAACCATACACTTCTTGCCAATCAATATGGAAAATCATAGTAAAGCTCATATTTAACCTTTTCTCCCTTTAAAAAAGACTCAAACTTCAAAACTCTCTAATCATTGAGTCAAAAGAAGGCCTTGACTTTCACTTGCTTAAAGAAAAGATAAAGCATATAAGATAAAACCTTATCTAAGAACTTTTAGAGTTAAGTCTCAATCTCAATGAACAATGGTAATACTCCTTTAATCAAAAAGAAGAACTTCAAAAGACTTATGAAGACCTAGAAGAATAGCGAGGGAAGGAAAATTTATTTGATGTGAACAATTTAGTTCACTCTGCCTATCCTTTTATAGCCATAAACAAAAAGTGAATGAGAATTCATATTAGCCATCCAAACTCATTTGTAGACAAGAGTTTACATCTTGAGATGTAAACAGTGCTTGACCAATCACATTCCACAAGGAAATGAAATGATAAGACAAATACATGGGTCGAAAGTTGTAGTCATAATATTTTTAACTTACAAGTTGCAATCTAAGAGATATGATAAATCTCAACATGGTAACATCTTTTTCATAATAGAAAATTTCTAAAGTTCATGAAATCCTTCTTACACTTCAAGAATTGTGAGCTATTGTTATAAGATAACTTTTAGCTTACAAGATTTCTAGTAAAGGTTAGCTCCAAATGAGTTCAAGATGTCAAGAAAAACAATTAAACGTTGATTAGGGACTAAAAGATACTTTGGACAATCCTTGTCCAACATTCAACAATAGAAGCAGAAAAGTCTCCTTAGCTTAAAATAATGATCATGATTCCACTAAAATAGGAATTTGTCCAAGGTCATTTATAAATATTCTCTTATTGCATATCAATAATATTTAACATAAGAATATTTTCACTTTCTAATCAGAATATTTCCAATATTCATAATATTCTCTTTAGTACAATTGAAATAGAATATACTAATTGAAATCTCAAATATATTAATAATTCTTATTTGACTGGTTGAATATAATTTCTCTCAGTAAACATATAAATATGAAAAATTATATTAGAGAAAAAGAAGAGAAAGGATATATACTAAACCATCTTAAAAACTTTATTGTAATCTTATAGTATAAAACAATAAATAATTATATTGTGGATGTATATATTTTGATTATCGGATTGAACCATATTAAAAACTCAATATAACATCATTCTTTCTTTTTTCTTGATTTTATTTATTGACTACTAAATTGTAATAGATAAATTACAATCTTTTCAAATTCTAATTATTGCGACCAAATTTCAAAATTACATGTATTAATTAAGAATAAACAAATTAAATTATTAATTACTAGATTTGAATGACTATAATTTAATATTTTGATGAACATATATAATATAGGGAATTAATTATTTTAAAATCAATTCAATAATGGTCATATAAGTTATTATTTAAAAAAGGCTAAAAGACTTATTCTCACCCAAGGTTTTCCTAAATAATAAAATCTCACTCATTAGTTTTTAAAAAATCAAATACTCATTCGTTGACTAAAGTTAATAGTTAAATTTAATTGATTAAAAGAATATTTTTGTTTTTTTGAATTAAAAATTTAAAAACAAAAAATAATAAAAATATTTTTATAAAAATAATTAAAATTAAAATAATATCAAAATAATAATAAAAAATTTTATAAATTTAAAAAATTTAAAAAGTAACTACTATTGTTAGTAACGTCATCAACAATTATAATCGTTAAAAACCTAATTAGGTGAACAAAAATAATCACTTAATTGTATTAATGGTTTGATTTGACCACCTGATTAGATTGAAGGTCAGATCTGATTGTCATAATATTTTTTTTATTAATATTGTTTTATCTTAAAACTTATCTTAATATTAATATTATTTATTTTTGAGTAAAAAATCTCTTAATTATTTTATAAAAATACTAACAAATTTAATAAAATTAATTATTAAGTAAATATTTAACTTCATAAAATGAGTCTGCCATTTGCAAAAATCTAGGGATAGGTCTTTTGACCGTTAAAAAAGAAAATCTGAGGTAAATTTCATTTCGAAATGATAAACAATAATTTTTTAAAATATAAAACAGAAAACAAAAATAATGGCTTTTAAAAACAGGGAAAAAGGTTTGAGCGGAAAAGGGCGTAAAATGAAAGACGTTCGAATGATCTGAACGTCACGCTTCTGTTCTCTCAAAAGAAAGAAAAAATTACTTCTTAAAATGCTCAAAATTCAAGGTGAGCCTCGTTCTTTATTTTTGTTTATTTACAATACGTTTTAGACTGAAGAGAGAATTCTTGTTAGTTTTCAACAGTAAAATTATATAATATAATAATATGAGTTCCGTGTATACCACCCATATGTACTGATACACCAACGTCCCATAATCAATCAGAAACCGAAAGAAAGTCAAAAAAGGATTCAATATTTATCTTCAGACAACTCTCTGAGGGCTCAGGTGTAAGTTTCTTGAGCTCTTCTCTCAATTTCAGCTTAATTTTGGTAAATTCAGTGTTCTGGCTAAGTTCGCTTTATCTTCTGAACTACTTTTCTTTCCTTTCCAAATTTATGGTGAAAGAAGTTACTAAAACAGCTTGAGCGTAGGTTTTAAGGGTGTTTTTTTGTTTTGTTTTTCTGGTGTTCTGATAATTTCTTATTACCAAAAGCTGTTTAGTTTGTGTCTGTGATTTGGTTGTTATATTTGATTTGTGGACTTTGTAGGTAAAATTTTTTTGATAAGTTGTTAGGGGGTGTGTTTAGGCTTTTTTGTTGTGTAAAGTTTCCGTGATGATGTTTTATTCATGTCATGGGTAGTAGAACAGTAAATAGTGGAGCTCAAATTAATAATAAAGACGTGAACGGGATACCCAGCTCAGTCCTGCAGTTCCAACTTCAAATCAATGTAAATTCTTTCTACTGAGTCACTTTTTTAAAGCTTTTGTTTTTGCCTTTGCTTTTACAATAGTTTTTCACACTTTCTTGTAGTTACTAGAAGATTTTTCTATCTGGGTAATTTGCTTATGTCAATTATGCGGTTCCTAATGGAGTTCGTTAGCATTTCTAGTTTTATAAGAGAATTGTTTGTGTACGAAAGACCGTCAAATTATATTCTTTTCTCTCAGTCAATCCCAACATAATTAATCGGATTTTTGAGTGGCCAATACTAGAGTTTAAATATTACTTTTGAGAATTCCTTTTGTATATTTTCTTTGTCAAATCTCTTTACAATCAAGTGTCACATGATGAGAATCGTGTTTTAATGCGTTTAAACAGTGCTTTTGTTAGTAGAGTGCTTGATGCCTGGTTTGATTTTGTTTGAGAGAATGGGGAATCGGCTGTACCATGATTGTTCTGCTGTTTAAGCTGTTGGAAATATGATTACGAAAGACTAAACTGCATGCCATCTACTCTTGTTCTAGTTGGTTGTCTTCAAATGTCTTAAGATTGTGTACTCATTTTCTCCATAAATTGGTGACCTAACTTTATCAAAATCCGATCATGGATTGGGTAATTGACCATTCTGTATCTTAAATTGTCATATCAAGCTAAAATATGCAATGACCAATGCAAAAAAAGTTTTTATTCCAAAAATTTTGCTAGAAGGTAAAGATATAGTTTAGCCCGTCATATAAGTTGAATAACTTAAGGCAATTTTCAGTGCTTGCAAATTTTTGAACGTAAATTTCTATACTTTACCAATTTACTGAATTTAGCCTTTTTTGTTTTAATGTGAATTAGCGATCTGATTTCTGTTTTGATTTAGGAAATGCTTCTACGTAGTCATGTTCAGCTTTTGTTAGTACTTGGGGACTAATCAATTTTGACCTGCAGGGGCACGGAGGCAAATACAGTTCATTCTCAAATTCCGGATTTTGGAACGCTAGAGCAATCATTCAGACTTGGCATAGAGGATGCTGTTGACCTTAGCAGAGGTATTTAGTAATTTTTTTAGCCTTATCTATGATATACTTATTTTAGCAATTTGTTTTGGTTGCTTCTTCAATTACTAGGTTCACTTATTGATCATCAGGAATTTAGGTGGAGGCTGCATTTTCATCTTATTGATTGCCAGTATTATTTTACTCATTGATTTTACCTTCTAGGTAATGAAATTTATCAAATGAAGTCAGGTAGCCAGGTAGTTGGCATCGATGTCCAGTTTGGCTCTGTGAATAAGGTGAACCTTTGGCTTCTCTATGTTAATTTAAAAAACAAGTGAAATTTAAAGTCCTGTCTCTTTCTATTTGGAGTTTAAACACTTGCAACCTCAAATGTTAATTTGTTTGTTGCCACTATGGCGTCTCAATTACTAATGCTACAGCTAGAACTGCAATCAAATTTGGTTTCTTTACCCAGTGGTCATCCTGAGAATTGGGGAGAGTCTAATATGGCAGAAGCAAGTCCTAGAACTGATACCTCGACAGATGATACGGAAGATAAAAATCAAAGGGTGACCTCTCTTGCTTCTATATTTGAGCATTTGTTGTTTTCTGGAAACAGTTTGTTGCTCTTATTTTTCTGAATTAAAATTCCTCTTACTTTTTTGGATGCCTTTCTACATGTTGCAACATAAAAATAACTTTTGTTGTAATTTTGTTAATAATCGAAATCAAATATGTATTTCAAAAAATGATCATCTTCCTCATAAAATGATCTTACTGTTGGTTCTTGGTGGATCCTAATATTGTGCTTTTTTTTTTTTTTGGCAGTTTGAAAGGGGTCAATCGATGGCAATTGTAGCCTCTGATTCGAGTAACAAATCAAAAGAAAAATTAGGGGATCATAAGGTTGTAAATGGTTAGCAAACTCTATTAATATGACTTCATTTCAATGATTATATACTCAATTTGATCAGATGTATTGCGTTGTTGTCTAGTAGACATTACGCAGACTTGCTCAAAATCGTGAGGCTGCAAGAAAAAGTCGGTTAAGGAAAAAGGTGGCTCCTTTTAAAATTAGTTTTGTCACAGTACTTTTGACTTATTTGTTTTGTGATGAAATATATAGATGACATAGATGCTAGAGTTCAGTTTCTTGTATTCTTAGTTCCCTTAAAGAGATGCGTGGTGCTATTTAGGCCTCTATTAAATCTTTTCTTCTTTTTTAACCCTTCCAGGCATATGTACAACAATTGGAGAGTAGTCGTCTGAAGTTGACTCAACTTGAGCAAGAGTTGCAGCGAGCACGCCAACAGGTTTGACTTATACTATATTAATATAGAACTATGCTACAGGTCTTATCATTGTTCCCCATTGTAAGACAAGATGTGCATTAGTTTAATTTTGCAAATATCGTCACTGCAGGGAATATTTATTTCAGGTTCAGGAGATCAAACTCATTCAATGAGTGGAAATGGTACATAAAGCTATTCACTTTAACTATCGTTTATTATTTGTTGGTTATACTGTTGAAAATTGATCTCGGTGATTATATCTAGTGACTTGTGATTGGGTCTTACAATGTTGAATGAGGTATGTGATGAAGTATCCAAAGTTGTTGCTGTCATATGAAAATATTGCCATTCAATTATAACATCAGATCAAAATCTTTGTTGTAGGGGTACAATATACAAAAAGCTTTCTTGTGATCTGATATTGTTTATGGAATGCTAACTGTTGGGATTTCGTGTGTCAATTGAATAGATAAATGCAAAAAAAAAAAATAAAAAGTTTTATTCAACAACACAACTTTAACCTATGTATAAGGGGTATGAATTGATGTGTCACATTAAAATTCAAAGAAGGATAAAACACATACTAGCATTTGTGGCTCCATTTTAAGATCTTTCCACAAATGACGCTCACAATCCTTCAAAGGGAGAAAGGCCATTACTTGTCCACTTAGGGCAACAAGGTCACTGTACAATGAGCAGAGATGTCATAGAGGTTGCATGGTTGGTGTTAACAATCTAAGAATGACATCAAGGAGGGAGAGAATATTTCCAAAAACTATTTGAAAATTCTATGGTATATGAATAATGATGATTAGGATGAATTATTAATTTAATTTATATTTCTCATAGAATAGATGTCCCAAATTATGGGATAGGCGTTCGTTAATGCAACTATAGTCAACCTTTTGTCCATTGCATATAATAGGAGTTCCATAATATTGGAATAGATGTTCATTAATGCAAATCAAGGACAGTCATTCCTTGATATGGAATGGTCATTTCTTGATATGGAACAATCATTATTCTCTCTTACAAATCAATCCTGGTTCCATGACACAACTTTTATATCTCAGTAATCAAACACTATTTTGTGTGTGATTTATAGATTCTTTGTCATGTTATGACTGGTATCGTGATTAATATAAAATTAGTCAATCCTCTAATCATAAATCAATAGTGGCTTTTAACAAGACATCGTGACCACTTAAATGAAGAAGAGTTTGTGGAAAACATGAACCTATCAACATTATCGTTGCCATGCGACTAAATCATTTCATCACTAGATATATTATTACAGTTGAGGTGCAAAAGTAGAGTTTATCTTAGACAATCCTTGAAATTGAAGTTTGGTTAGTCAAACAACGATTGCATTGATATTGGATTGAGTAACAATTCAATCCCACTTTTATTGTAGATGTGTAGTATATTATCAAAACCAAACTATATGACGAGACGTCTTTTCTAATTGAGATTGATGAATTCTATGTCAATTCATTATAGCTTTGATAGATTTTTCAATATAACCAATTACTATCGTATATATAGCTCTAAATAAAGGCTACATTAGACTAGTACTAAATCAGTGCACAAGACACTTTGATTATCTTAAGTTTAAATGTTACTTGCCCCACTATTCATTAGAAGATTTATTTAATAGAAATTGGAGTTATTATCTTTGTGCAATCTTTTAGAGGGTCAGTTTAATGAGCATGTAGATGGATTTATATGTTGCACTAGGTTGTCAACAAATAACCTTCTTTCGTAATTGAGATTGATGAATTCTATGTCAATTTATTATAGCGTTGACATATTTTTCAACATAACCAATTACTATCGTATAGATAGCTCTAAATAAAATCTACATTAGACTAGTACTAAATTAGCTAATTGGTGCACAAGAAACTCTGATTTCTTAGGTTTAAATGTTACCTACCCCATTATTCATTAGAAAATTTATTTCATAGAAATTGGAGTTATTATCTATGAGCAATCTTTTAGAGGGTCAGTCTAATGAGCATGTAGATAGATTTATATGTTGCACTAGGTTGTCAACAAATAACCTTCGTTTGTGAGATCAATTACTACTTTTTGGTAAGGTTGTTTGACATTATGATAACCTTATCATATTATATGTGTCTTAGTTTAGGATATACGAGGACTATAGACGTGTCTAGAATGGACACCTACATTGCTCATATGGTCCCACAATCAAGATACATGTTGATCCCTTTGTGACAATTTTACCATTCTAAAGGTATTTACTTTAACATATATCTAAACATATACGAACATGGATAAAGAGTATCATCCATTGATAGATAAACATGACATACTTCAAACATTTATCATTAAAATGATTGACTCTAGATCACAAACTCCAACAAATTTTCACTTGCATCATCAAATGACTATATGTGCCTATCATACCTTTACTGCAACAGAACAGTCATGAGTAGGTCAGTGATATTATAGTTTGTCAGTACTAAGTAGTTTTGCACACCTTTATGTTGACCACTTTCTTTCATCCAGTGGAATTGCTTGAGTATATGCTTGGACCATATGATAAGACCATCATTCCTTATTAAAGTAATAGCAAAATACAACCATGCTAGATCTACCATGCTCGGAATCACAAGTTTAGAAGTGAATTTCTTGATTGAGATTGTCTTTAAGTATACATTTGATAATGTACTGTTACATACTTAGACTCTTATCGTAAAATCCGTTACAATGCTTATGAGTTAAATTGTATCCTTATTAATACAATACCTATAATATGACTATGATCAATATTCAAAACTATCAGTTTAAAATAGCATCACTATCTAACAATGATTTCATCTTCTCTATAACCAAAAAAACATCCTTAGTTCTTTTTAGAAACTCAAGGATGTCTTTAACAATTGTCTAGTGACACTTCTCTAGACTTGTACTTAATTTATATGAGATATCAATCCAAGTGAACAACATGGTGTGCATGATGAATCTAATAGTTGATGCTTTTAGAATCAAAATAATGTTCTCTCCCATTTGTGTCTTAAGACACATTTACAAGAGAGACATACAAGTGTGACATAGAGAGAAATGCTTTGGGATTCTTTCATGCTAAATTATTTCAATATCTTGTTTAGGTATACACTCCAGCTTAGGTTGAGCAACCTACATGATCTACATAATAAATCAAAATATCAAGGGTGTGGATTGCTTCCTAAAATCCTCTTAAAGAAATACTTGGATAATTAAATCTTTTACTGTGTGCAAGTGTGTTATATTATTTCTGATATGCAATATGTGATCAACATACAATAACAGATATGTTATCGCTTTCACACTAAGTTTTAATACACACAAGGCTCATTTTGTTTTGATAAAGCTAAAAATTTTATAGCTTTGTCAAAATGAAAGTTTCAACTACTAATGTTTGCTTGAGTTCGTATATAAAACTCTTTGACTTGCGTACCTTACCACTTTATCACTTAAGGATCAAACAATTGGATGTGCAATATACACATCCACACAAGGATTCTATCAAGAAAAGGATCATTCACAATTATTTAACAAACTTCATAATCATGGTATGCTAATTAACAGTACGTTTAGATTCATATTAGTGTCATCATAGGTGGATGGTTTTATCATCACGAATGACTAATATATTCCCATGTAGAGTTATGAGAAGTGCAAATATCTTAGACTCACAATGTACTTTACTAGACTGACACAACTCCTTTATAGTGGTTCACTTTGTTCCACTAGAAGTGGAGTGACTTTTTCTTGATGATCAATTATCTCATGTGACACATCATTTTGTTCAATGTTTGTTGTGTCTTGTGGAATTAGAACTTTATTGAGTTCTATCTTTCTCTTATTAGTCCCTAGAAGACCTAGAACGAATATAAAAGGTTTGGTACTCATTTGTATGGTAGAAGTGGTATCCTAAAGTTTTTTTTTAGGATACTCCACAAGATATAATCAAATTCAGGCTCAACTTATTCAAGTTGAAGTTCTTTAACATAAGCGTCACAACTGTAGACTATCAAATAAATCATATTAAGCTTTTGTCTAATCTGTTCCTAGTTTATTGTCCTATCAACAAATTTGGATTACATGGTACATTGTGTGGGTAGCAATCTCCAAGGTATAACCACGTAATGGTATGGGTAGATCATCAAAACTCTTACTAACCTTTAGGTATTTCTTTGAATTCTAGGCTTAGGAATTTATCTCTTTAATCAAACCAAAGGAGTAGATTATTGTTGCTAAACCAATTATATACTTCATAATTAAATCTTTGAAATTTTTTAAAGGATCCAAACTTGTGTATCCAAAGGTGCATACAATTTTATCTACTGAAATCATCAGTAGATTTGATGAAGCAAGAATAATCATCCCTAACTAGAATGTTAGTAAGCAATATATATCACAATGGATGATGCCTAACAACTTAAAACCTTTTTCACTATAATTAGTGAAAGTGACTTAGTCATCTTGTCAATAAGACATGACTCTTATTCATTATACGACTGGAAGAATGAATTCAAAATTCTAGTCCGATCAACATGACTTTGTATATAATGCTAGAGACACGTGGTGTTAAGATTGTTATGTTTGACTTTACGTCAAGATTGATGACTATTTCATTATTTAAATTTATAACATTTAAATTGTTATAAAAGATGCAATTTCATTTAAAATAAAGGAAAATAATTTATTAAAGTAATAAAATAGAATTCATGGTCATCCAATTTTGATATAGAAGTTATTATTTGAAACAAGTTGAGCACTATAATAAGTGCTTATACATGGTCTGAAGGCAATAACAAATAATAAGTCCCTACAGTTAATGTAACATCTTGTGCTTGATCTCAAACTAGTAGGTTTGCTTCTCCTTTGGTGGTCACCTACCCTATCTCGATTCCTACACGTTAAAACAAATGTGAGAATCATATCAAGTGTCAATGAGCAGAGGTGTTGAAGTTGAAAGGTTTCATCTCAATCAAGTACATACCTAAAGTGGAAACCTCACTCTTCTTATTTACAAGTATGACCTTGGAGTGTCTCCTCTAGTGGCCATGTTTACTATAGTGGAAGCAAACTATCTTTTCTTCTACACTAGTCATCGAAATTGGTCCCATTTATCGTGAACGCTTTCTCAAATACCAATTGCAGTGTCAAATTAATGTTACTCATTGTATTCTATGTTGTGCAAATGAAAGTACATTAGTATCATGTTTATTTATTTATCATGGTCTTTTATTAAATAAATGCTCCTATTATTTTCTTCAAATTAATTACCATTACTAGTCCTGGTGGATTTGCTAGTGGTCTGAAATCCCATTTAGTTCATGTGCACCTTTGGTTTGGCAAACAATCTAAATTGTTGTGTCGGTAGGTCAACAAACCAATTTTACAAGTCAATAGTCTCAAGCCTAAGTTGTTACAATGACAAGCTAATGACATCAAGTACTATTTTTGGTATTAGTGGAATGGATATTAAATATCAGTAGTGCATTAACAAATGCATTTCTCTACTCTACCTAACGCAATCTGCCTTCATTTTGGTGAACTAGCTTGATATGTTAGTTAAGTATACCCTTCGCTTTAGTGAATAAAGTCATGATAAATAGGGCTTAATGAAGGCCTTTGATAGAAGACAATGGATTGTTTTCTACTGAATATCTTAATTAAGGGGTTTGTTCTTAAATAGTCATAACATTAACATGCATATATTGATTTAATAAAATTAAATCCTTCTGCATTCTATAACTTAATGTAAATGTGTTGGTATATGACAAACTACAACCAGTTCCTTCGAGCCTAGAGGGATTGATAAAGTCAACCTAGAGGTCTTACTCTTCAAAATAAAACCTATTCTAATTATTACGTCAATAAATTTAGAAATTTCGAGTTACATTCTTGGGACATGAGATGAAAAGAGAAGTACATTGAGAAGATAGAGAAAGGAAAGACCCACCTACCTTATTTTAAAATTACAACCATTCTTTACCAAATAAAATAATAAAAGGCAACAAACATCCATAGGCCAAGACTCGTGTTGGACACCATACTTACATATTAGCAAAGACATACTCAAGTGTTTCCAAATTTATTAAGCTGCTTTAATTACATTTTGATCTCTCGAACCTGTAGAATTTTACATAACAAGTCTAATGGTGCTAAAGTTTGTAGTTTAATCCCTTTCATGCAACAACATCATTTGGAATTCGTGAACAGGCATCCCAATTATTAGAATGGGCATTCCTTATGTATGGTTTAAGGAATGTTGTTCTTTAAACATAACAAACATTCCATCAAGAGTTGGTGTTCCTTAAACTTGGGATAGGCATTCTGTCAAGAACAATCATTCCTAGCATTGGACGAGAGTTCCAAGCATGTCAAAATTTGAAAGTGGACAGAATATTGAATGACCAATGATTGTTGAATGACCCTTTTTAGAGAATAGAACCTACGTTCTCTCTTAGAACAGGGGTTCCACTGGTGAAACTTCACAATATAGGAAATGACTATATGGAATAGCACCGTTTCACCTTGTCTGCTATGAACAGTTGTTTTATTTGGTAGAGGGGGCATTCTAGGAAAGAAAAGACTATCCTACCTTTTATGCCAAAACATTGTAATGATGCAAATCTAAATAATTGTACCAATTTCGTTTGCTAAAAAGGGCGTATAGGACATGAAATGCCCAACTCTTTATGGCACAATCAACAACCACTCGCTACAACATGCAGCGACATGAAATCAGTATGAGAACTCTCGCAACAATGTGAGTTTTTGAATCTAACATCAACAAATCACAATAAAGGATAATTGTAAAACCATTCAACAAACACCAATATTCAAAACTCAACAGAGTAAACATCTAATCATTTTGTGATCAAACAATAAACATGTTATCAATAGCAAGGACAAACATACAAATCACATAATGGAATTTACATATTGATTCATGAATCCCTAGGCTTTGATACTATTGTTGGGAGTTCATGTGTCAATTAGGGTTGGATTCAAATCGAATATATTCGGATTCGTTTTTAAGTTCAGTTCGGATAGTCCTAAACAAACTACTCAAAACAGAACCCGAACCTCAAATATGATTCTGAAACTTTGTGAACACAAACCATATGAACTGAACATGAATATGAACTTGAACTTAAGTTGAAAATTTTTTAATTATTTTTTATTTATAATTTTTAATAAAATATAAATACAAATCATATGAATCGAATATGAACACAAATACAAACCGAATATAAACCCAACTTTCAAATCCGAACTTGAATTCAAACTTCACCTGTACAAAAATTTGTTGAATACGAACTCGAACACGAATCGAATCCACAACGAATGAACCGAATAAGAACATATATATATTCGCGTTTGATTCGGTTTGAATCCAGCCTTAGTGTTAATTGAATTGATAAATATAGTTGAGTTTAAAATTTTTATTCAACACCACAAAATCGTAAACCATAAATCAAGGTTATGAATTGATATGTAATATTAAAATTCAGAGAAGGATAAAACACATACTAGTGTTTGTGGCTCCTCCTCTTTTTGATCCATCCATGAACAAGATTTCCACAATCTTTCCAAGGTAGAAAGGCCAATACTCTTTGACACAAGGTAACAAGGTCACCATACAATGAAAGAAGAAGTCGTAGAGGACTTGTGGGTAGTGCTTGTGACTCTGAGAATGAATTGATAAAGAAGGGAGAGAATATTTCTAGAGAAAAAAAATCTAAAGTACTATATTTTATGAATAGTGATGATTAGGGCAAAATATTATCTTAATTTATATTTCTTAAAGAATAGGCATCCTAAATTATGGAAAGTTTGTTCATCAATGTTCCTAGTTAATCTTTCATCCATTGCATAGAATGAGTGTTTGATAATATTGGTATAGACATTCTTTAACTCAAATCAAGGATAGTCGTTCCTTAGTATGGAACAATTGTTCTCTCTCACATATAAATCCCAGTTCCACCACACAACTTTTAAACCTCAATAATCAATTCTTATTACGTGTGACTCACAAGTTTTTTCTTATGTTGGCAATGACTAGAATCATGACTAATTTACACTTAGTTAACTCCTTAATCACCAACTAAGAGTATTCTCTATTTAGACATCATAGCCAGATGAAGGGTCTATGGAAAATGTAAATGATGTGGGATCCATCAAAGATTTTTGGATCTCATATTATAGGAAAAAATTCATAATGTAATTATATTTAGAGTTATTGAGTTATTTTTTTTTATTTTGTTTAGGAAGATTTTTATATTGTTTTATTTAGGTATTTTAATTAGATAAGTACCTTATTTTATTTAGATTATCTTATTTATGGATTTTAATTAGATACTGATTCTTTATGGGATAAGTATTGATGACCTACGTAAGTGACTTAAATATTCACTGTAATTTAGTTTTTAGACGTTATTTTGATAAAACAATTTGAGATTAGTTCTTTTTTTAATTGTTGGTCGATTGTCCTATTAGATCGTGTATCGATCCTAATCATTCATTGATCTCTAATAGTTAATCGATTGCCTTTTTAGGTTGTGTTTCAATCGAATTCTATCTTTTGTGTCTTACATCAGTTTGGTATCAGAGTGATTCCTACATTAGTAAACCTGTCAATTGTATGATTGTTGTGCAATTGAATCCTTTCACTATCAAATATCTCATCAAAGCTGAAGTACAAAGGTATTGTCTGCTAGATAATCTTTGTCATTGATGTCTGTTTAGTTAAATAACAACCAAACTAACATTGGATTGAGTAACAACTCAATCTTACTATGACCATTGGTTTGTAGTATGTTGTCATAACCAAAATGCGCAGTGAGATATCTTATCTTGTAATCGATAGTGATGAATCCTATGTCAATCTATTATAGTTTCAATACACTTCTTTATACACTATTGTATTGAAAATCTTGAATAAAAGGTTATGCTAGACTAGTGTTAAACTAGACCGATTGGTGTATGAAACATTTTAGTAATCTTAAATCTAAGGATCACATGTTTTACCGTCTATAAGAGAGTTTATTCTATAGGAACTAGGATTACTATCTATATGGAATCTTTTGATGGGTAAGTCCAATGAACATGTAGACAATATGAAGCATTATGTTGTGTCAAGTTGTCAAAAAACAATTTTGACATATGAGATTTGTCACTGTTTTTAGGTAAAGTCATTAAATGTTATGATAATCTTATCATATTGTTTGTGCTTTAGGTTAGGATAATGCTGGAGCTACAAACATTTCTAAAATGGTCATTTAATGTGCACATAAGGTCCTCATAATTAAGATATGTTGATTCTAAAGACATTTATCTTAACATATATGTAATTATATACTCACAAAGATGAAGAGTGCTATTAATTGGTATATAAACATGACATACTGCAGACATTTATTGCCAACATGATTGGCTCTAATGCACTGAGATGCATGCCATTTCTTTTATTGATTATGTATACCTAATCATTACTCTGGATAATGCTAAGAGGGACTATCTTGTAGGTGTCATGGTTATTTGCTAAACCACATGAATGCCCCTTTGTTGCTCTAAGTAAATAAGAAAAAAAATATTATGGCTTGTCCCTTAATATTTTACTTTAACAAAATTAGGTGTCATGGAATTATGTTTGTGTTGAGAGATGTGCAAACACAAATGAGCCAGTAGTATGCCTGCATAATACTTGGATGTGATGCAAATTTTGGTTTCTTTCTCAAAATTGGTCCAAAATCTCCTCACTTTGTTTGGAAGTTGATGGAAGGAAATGTTTACCAACAAGGTGATGGATATAATATGAGAAAAAAAAGCAGTTAGTGATAGCAAGAGTAATAATGAATTTGTGTTGTTCTTTAATCCAAGTGACTAATTTACTGGACATTGATGCTTTAGGTTTTGAATGAATAGTAACACATGGTCTTATCAACTGGCTGTTGTTGGGACCTGCAGATATTAGCATTGGTTTATAGACATGCTGTTTGATATCTAAAATTTGGAAACTCTGCTGAACTGCTCTGTATTGTGTTTAGGATGTTGTTGCTGACATGTTGGATGAAATAAATTTGCATTTTGTGTTTCTTATTGTGTTCGTTCTCTTGATTGCTGGGTAATTCAATGCCCAGTTTTTTACTTCAAAAAAGATTCTAATTTTTAGTTGATTGTCACATTGATACATGGATGGCCTGCAGGTGCCTTGGCATTTGATGTGGAATATGCGAGGTGGCTGGAAGAGCATAACAAGCAGATTAGTGAGTTGAGAGCTGCAGTTAATTCTCATGCTGGTGACACTGAACTCTGTACTATTGTTGAGAATGTTACAACACAGTATGATGACATTTTCAGGCTCAAAGGCACTGCTGCAAAAGCTGATGTCTTCCACATCTTGTCGGGAATGTGGAAGACACCGGCAGAAAGGTGTTTTATGTGGATTGGTGGGTTCCGATCATCTGAGCTTCTTAAGGTGTGTGCATCCCTGCTCCATTACAGTTTCTATTCTCTTGTGACTGTTTTTTTAAATAAAGTAATTTTGGAATTTACAAATCTCACGAGGAGAAAAATAAAAACGAAGGGGTATATAATGTAATCGATATCCAAGTTAGAGTGGTTGAAGCATTTTAACAATTAGAACTTGAAAACATGTTAAAGCCCATAATTAATAAATATAATGATCCATGCTCCTAGTTTAAAGGACCCAAGATTGTAAACATTGTATTGGAGCCTATTGATTCGAGACATGTTTGAGCATGATGGGTTGAGTGGAAAATTATCAAACCATTGGCTTAAAACCAAGGTGGATCCATGGGATAACCAAAAGGAGCTAGAACATGTTTTGGATCAAGCCAGGAAGTGCTAGATCTTGTTTCAGTTTGAGCTGAGTAGGGTTAGATACAAGTTTAGATGGGCTAGCCACTTCGTTTTGAGTTGAGTCAAGAAGGGCCAGACCCAAATTTAGATGCATCACGCCATGTATGGTAAGTGCTAATTGGTTGTCTAGTTGCACTCCCCAAGTGTTGGAAAGTCCCACATTTGGAAGAAAAATAAAATTAAAAGGGTATATAATATAATGAGTATCCAAGTTAGATTAAGTCATTTTAACAATTAGAACCCAAAGCATGTTATCTATTTTACTGCACAAGTTAGGCTCGGATTTAGTGATTTATGACTTTCTATAAGTTTCACTGCTCAAATTTAGTTAAGAAACCAATCTTATTTATTTGTGGCCTTGACAATGCTGGATTACAATCTCTGTTCAATTACAATAATAGAAATTTAGTTTTCCTTGGTATATGTTTACACAGAAGAATTTTAGGATGAGACACTGTATGTATATAAAGCTTGAAACTTTTAGTTTTAAGTGATTTGGGGAACACAAAAGGCAAAAAGTTACGGATTCTTGGTCTAGGCTGACTCTAGCATAAGGTTTTTGGTGAAGCATAAGTCCATTTTAGGCCATGCGAGAAAAGTCTACTTCAAATATATGAGTCTTGGATTATATTTTGACTAGGGTTGGATTTGAGCCGAGCTCGGTTAGAGTTTGGCTCAGCTAACAAGAAGTTAAACCTAAACTCAATGTGTTTGATGGATACGAGCTTGAGTTCGAGACTTAATGAGCCGAGTTAAGATTTTTAATGAGCTTGTTAACGAGCTTTCGAGTTAAATTTTTTAATAAGTTTTTTTAAATAAGTCACTAAAATGGTGTCGTTTTGATGCGATTGGTCAAGTCGATGTTATTTTAATTGATTCGAATTAAATTTTTTCGAACTTGTGAGCTTGGCAAGTCGAATACCTCTTAAGCTCAAGTTCAAAAATATGAAAATTGCTAGCTCAAGCTCGATCTCTAGCTCGCTTGAGTCGAGCTTGTTTCAAGCTCATTTGAGCCGAACTTGAGTTGAGCTCAAACAAGCTTGGTTCAAATCCAATCCTAATTTTGATGTTTTGATTAGAAAATATGTGGATTTGGTGGTAACAAAACGAACTATTAAAGTTGACAAATGATCTTAATTTTTTGATTAATTAAACTATTATATGTGTGTGTGTTTTTTTTTTTATATGTGTTTTGGAGTATAGAGATATATGTGTGTAAAAATGTAGTTTTTGATTCCTGTGCATTAGATGAGGAAGAAGCTTAGAGCTGAAATAATTGGTCGCAAGTTTCACATTAAATTTCTGGGCATGCTTATAAAATATATTCAGAGATGTTTCCAATGGAGATAATAATATGCTGCCTGTTCAGCAAGCTATTCATATATTGCAATCCTGACTCTGTTTTCCAGCACCTTTGAGTGCCTTAGGTTCAAGTCTTATGCTTTTTATTAGCTTTTGTGAACTATACTTAAAACAGTTACTCTCCTTGATTAATTTCTTTTTTTTTTTTAAATCCTTCTCCCACAAATGCTTATATGTTTTTCATCTTTGCTGACAGAATGTTCTGTTTTATGGTTCTCCTAAAATAAGGAAAATTTGTCTTGGTATTTGCTGTTGTGTTCCTGAGTATTTCAAGGTTTATTTCCATATCGATCTGTGTAATCATCCTTGAGTGTTTCATAAAACATGATCCCTAACTTTGCTATGCCAAAATTTTCCCAACTTGAGTTGTAGTAAAAAGAGTTGAATTAGTTATTATTTTTTGCTTCAACTGGAATATTTCAATTTCCCAAAAAACATAAATAGGTGCCAATTTTCTTTTCAAGTAACTATTAGTTTTATTTGATGTTTTAGCAAATTTTGGTTCTGTTTTAATCCAATGTCATATGGTAGTGACGCTATCTACATTACACTGGCATATTTTTGTGCTCTCTTTTTTGAGCTGGATTAATGCTGTTGCAGCTTCTTGTGAACCAATTGGAGCCTCTAACTGAGCAGCAGTTGGTGGCCATCTACAGCTTGCAGCAATCATCCCAACAAGCTGAAGATGCCCTTTCACAAGGAATGGATGCATTGCAGCAATCTCTAGCTGAGACTCTAGCCAATGGTTCACCCAGCCCGTCAGGATCATCTGGGAATGTGGCAAACTACATGGGTCAAATGGCCATGGCAATGGGAAAGCTAGGAACTCTTGAAGGGTTCCTAATTCAGGTAATTTCATCTAAGCTTGGTCTTTCTTGCTTTGTTTTCACTTTGCTAGTTTCTATCTGCCTGTTGATTAATAGTAAAAAGAAAGGAAGAGCATTTGCTGCCTTGAAACAGGTTTGTTTTTGAAGTAGTGCATTTTGAATTTTAGTTGCATTTCCTAGTGCCTTGACAGCAACAATGTTATAAGCTTTGATGGTGTTATATTGCACTTGGTGTAGTGTTGAGCATGTTGGGGTGTGTTTTGGAATATGTTTACCCGTTATTATTTTCAGAAAATGAAAAAAAAAAATCATACAAAATTTCATCTTTAAGAATGTAGCTAACACTTTTTAGTTGTTTATTTTCATGTAAAATATTTTTATATGCATTTTATAATTATTAAGGATATTGATTGAGCTTTTTAATATTTATGTGTTAAGAACATATTTCTGTCACCTTCGAAGAGACTTAATCAGGAGCATTTTATTGTTTTCATATATAAGCACTATTTTCACGGATGAAATTCATGTAATCTCAATTTTTTATGTTAAAGAGCTAAGAGCAGTTGTTGTATCTTCATCTTAAATATACAGATACTGTTGGATTATTTTTTAAATTTATTTTGCTAATCAATATCCTAACCTAAAGACCCTTAATTTCCTTTGGGCTTAATCTTGTTAAACTGAAGTAAGCAATGAAACAGCTTTTGTAGTTTGCATGTCTGTTGATATTCATGTCATTTCGATCTGTCCTTCTGTTGTAGTGTCTGCTATGCCTGGACAAGCTATTCCAGATTTCAGTTTGACATTAAAGTTCATACAAACATTCTTTTTTTGGTTCCTGGTAAAATGTGGCTTAACATTAGAATACACACCAAAAGTTCTTATGAATTTGATGAAGTTTGGAGGAAGTTCAGTTTGCCCAAAAGTCTTATCATTGTACAGCGCGTTCATTAATTTACTAATTATAATTTTAGATTATGTTAATACTCTAATTTGCCTTTACATTGTTAAGTAATGGTTTTGAGGGGAGGTTTATTTACAATTTAAAGACTTTTGGGACTAAATTTACTCTCTAAACCTTCTGGAAGATCTTTGCAAACTATGTTACATTATTTTATCGGATATCCTGATTAATAGCACTACATTTTTTACCAAAATTGTTTTCTTATTTTGGGCTATTAGATCTAAGTAATTTGGATGGTTTGAAATTTCATTGGCTATATAATATTTCCTAGGTGCAGTAATTATGAACTTTAGATTCAATCTCCATGTGAAGTGTTTTGATCTAATATTCTGAGAAAAGGGTAAGAACTAGTTTAAAATAGTGCAGATGTGGTGCCATAGATATTTTCTCATACAGATGAAGATCAATTTCTTAACTGTCGTAAAATATTCCAATTTTTAACCTTAGATTATGGAACAATGAATGGTTAGGGATAATGAACCATTTAGATTTGATGGCATGGATAATTAATATCTCTAAAATTATATACATCTACACAAGGACTAACACATAATAACCAGATTTGTTAGGACCTAGGGATTTCGAGGATGCATGTCCTGATTCTAGAGGGTAGAGTTTGGGGGACACATGTTGTAATTCTGATGGTGGAATAAGTGTATATAAATGGTAGCTGGGGTTGCAAAAAATGGAGGGTTTTAAGCAGCCTTTGGGCTGAGTTGGGAGGTTGCTGCGCCAGCACCTCAAATTGCTGGATTGGGAGCTCTTGGCTCTTCGAATTGCCAGTTGATCCACTTGTAGATCCCCTTTATCAATAAAATACTTTTTGTTTTCTTTATTTGTTTGTGTTTTTTCATCATTTGTGTTGAAATTGGCTGGGTATCGAACAAGATTATTATTTTGTTCTAGTAACTTACATCTGAGCATTCACCCCTTCATTGCATTCGAATAAAATATTCCTTATGATTAGAACAGCTTCTGACTGACAAGGTTGAACTTTATCTATGAAAATGGAATTCCATAATTTTTGTAACTCTGTTTTTACATTCATTATGATGTATAGTGAGGCACCACTTGCGTTTACACCCATAAATTTGTCTCGTGTGGCATCTCAATTGAAAGAAACGAATTATTATCATGAAGCTTAGTTTAGTTGCTGATCTGGGTGAATCAATAAACCCACATCCTTCTAGGTTTACTTTGTACATTATAACCTGGATCTCCATGTGCAGTTGTGGTTTCTTCAAATCAAGAGATCTTTTTCTTTGGTTGAGGAAAAGAAAATAGAAGTGAATTTACTGAGGGAAAAGATATGAAAGAGAAGAAAGAAATAATTTCAAGATACTAGTATTTTTTGTCCTACTGTAATTAATTTAAAAGTCTGACTACTGCCATCTAATTGTGGCCATTCATTTTTCTCTTAAATTTAAGGTTTTAAATTGGTGTAAAAATAGTAAAAATTTAGGCTGTTGCTTATTTCAGAACTCGGATCATGGTTCAAGGGTTGGAACAGAAAGAAATTCATAAAAAATAGGCGATTTCTTTTTGAAACTCATGTTTGTCATCTCTAAATCTACTCTCTCAATTAGTAGGAAATCTGGTACCTGAATAAATTCCCTTGCTGGGCTGGATTTGTGTATGAACTGCATGGATGGTACTTTATTGTTTATGAACTGCTTGGTTGAATCCTTTTTGTTTTCAGTTACTTACCTATGCTTTCAATAATCATTACACTACTTTCCCATTTGCAAACTGACGATGATATTCTTTTGTTTGCATTATAATATGCTGGACTCTATTTTTTATTTTTATTTATTTATTTTTTTTTACATCAAGTTCAAATTGATTTCTGTTGGAACAAAAAAATTCTAATTGAAGGCCTTATGAATAGAGAAATCCATTGAATTGACTCCAGTTATTCAGTATACCTTTTTCCTTGTCTGATGGCTGCATAGAAATTATTTTATGTTCAAGATCTGCAAAAGTTTCCAGGTTATAGTGTGGCATGTATTCAACTTTTGTTTCTAATACTTTTAATCTCTGGCAATTACCAGGCAGATAATCTGCGGCAGCAAACACTGCAACAAATGCATCGTATATTAACAACTCGGCAGTCAGCTCGTGCCTGCCTTGCAATAAGTGACTATTTCTGTAGGCTTAGGGCTCTTAGTTCCCTCTGGCTGGCACGTCCACGGGAATGAACGCAGTATGTTCTCTTCCAAGTTATGCAGAAGTTTATATGACTCTGTAGCTGTTAAATTATAACCAAGAACTTTGGAGGGTATGGATATTGGGTGCAGCGCAGCCATTGTTGAAGTCCACTGGGAGCATATACTTACTGAATTTATAGGTTACATCTGTAGTCAACAAGAGAAATGTTCTTCTAGTATATTTATTTGTTGTATTGTAATTCTATTGGTGGTTGCATCTCATTGCCTTGACAGCAGAGGGAGTCAGATCTAATCGTAAAAAACTTGGTGGAGATGGTCAGATTCGACTACTTCCGTTACTGGAGATACAAATCAGTTATAGTTGGACTAATATAAATAAGGATTGGCGGACCAATAAACAAAAGGCCTATGGCAATTTCCACTTCATAATTGCACAACTTAATGAGTCTCTTACCTTGCAGAGAGCCAGTGAGGGCTATTTACAGCTACCTTTGCGGCACTGGAGCGTCTTCTTCGCTGATCAACCTCCTTACCAGTACGTATAGCAGTGACTTCCTTCTCCATCGCAGCGACTTCCCTTCTCATTTTTCCGGACTCAACCGCCATCGTTTTGTTCCATGTGTCAACCCTTTTTTGCCAGCATCTGCTCAATTTTGCATTCAAATCAAAACAAATTAACTAGGAGAAAAAGGAATCAGATGGTGGGGTAGAGACTGCAAATGGGTTGCTGTATCTAACTCAATTGCATCATCCTTGTCCTTAAGGGTTTGACCTTTTTCATGGCAAGCTCACCTCAGACTTACTACCTCTTTCTGTAACAGATCATGCAACACACCTGAAACATAATCGTCACCATGTGTTTTTGATTTTTCAGTTAAGAGTCCTATCCATACACCCGTCATGTGTAATACTTATCTTACTACTTGAGGTCTGATCATCAGCCATGGTGGGAAAACTATCTTTTGCAATTGCAGCTTCAATCAGATTACCTCTATCCAAAGATAGACAACTTGAAAGTGTTTTATCTTTTCTAAAACACTAAATACAATTGTGAAATCTGAAAATTTCAGATTAAAACCACATCCCATGGATCAAGGGGGGTTATTATACACAATATTATGTGAAAGAACACATATCTGTGTTTGAAAATTTTACCAAACAAAGACTCATTTGGAAATTTTTTTTTTTAGCTTCCTTTGTCATTTCAAGTAGACTCTATTTGTCCATATTAAGATGTTACGATGCCATGAACTCATACGAAGGTGTTAGGAAGAGTCTTACTACTAATAACTAGTGTAATTGAGTGAATGAAAGAATGATAAATTGAAAGAGTTTTTCTTCTCTCTTTGTATGAAATGATTATAATTATAATTTATATGAAAAATCTCACAACTTTAATTCACATTATCAAAATTTTACACCCCTTAATTTTTAAATATTTACCTTTAAACCCTGAGCTTTTGATTTCTCTTAATTAAGTTTTACAATATGTTTTATATGTGTTCCCAAATATTAAGTCATTTTCGAAGATCTAAATTTATCATATATGGAGAAAACTCAAGGTAATTAATTTTTTATCTATTAAATCCAAATTTTTTGAGTCATAACAAATAATTCGTGATTATGTGTGATATATAAGTCTTTAAATAAATTAATATTGAATAAAATTATAATTAATTTACATTAAAATCTCTTTATTCACATATTATAAACAAATTCTAATAAAATATCGTGATTATCTAATAAATCAACATTAGGCCTTTAATGGTGTATTATTATACAATTAAGAACAAAATATTAATGAAAGTCATGCAAACAAAATAAATTAGAGGTTTCCAAGATTTCCTAAATACCTTTGGCCTCGTCACCAAAATTCATTTACCAAAGCAACTTCAAATATCTTCTGCAGACATTGACCGAATATAATTCAAAAAAAAAAAAAAAAAAAAAGCCTAAAAGAAATGAAGCAATTGCAAGCACCTAAACAGGTCCAGTGGTAAGAGCATGATCTAAATCAGCAATCAAGTCATTTACATCTTCAACTCCCACAGAGATGCGAATAAGGTCATCAGTTAGCCCTCTTGCCTCGCGCACTGCTGCTGGTATAATTGCATGTGACATAAAGCACGGCATGCTTATCAGAGACTTAACACTCCCTAAATAAACAAGACCACCACACACTCAGTCCAACAAACTCAGCAGTTGGGAATGTTTTAATTTAGAATAGAAAGTGTGATTACCAAAACTGACAGTAATGCTGAAGTACTTTGTAGTCTCAACAATATGCTTTGAAAGTGGAAGAGATCCGGTCAGAAAACTAAGCACCGAGCCTGACCCTCTTGCCTACAGGAATGAACACAAGACACTAACAACAAATAATTTCTCTTGAATCAAAGAGATACAACTTTTAGAATCCATCTAATTTGGCTGTACCTGAGAATAGTGTAATGCATGTCCAGGATGGCTGCGGAGACCAGCATAGTTGACTTTCTTTACTCGTGGATGGGAAGCAAGGAACTCAGCAATTTTCTGTGCATTCTCCTGGAAAAAGTAGCTAATGTTTCAGTTTCAATTTTAATATACAAAATCAAAATTGTTGCAGTTGAAGACAGGAGTCAAGATAAGGTTTACTGGTTCTTCAAATAAAGTATAGCCCTCCATTAAACTACCTTCATAGTTCTTGACTCAATAAACAGCTGTATTCACCTGTATTTATTAACTGAAATCAACTCATTTTAAAATTCTTAATCATTAATTATTAGCAAGAAGTGTAGCTGGGTCAGGGATGTGGATTGTTCCCATAGGTAACAGCAACATACATGTCAAGAACAACCCTCATCAGAAACTTGTACACACAATCGATAACTATTGTGAAGGGAGTAACAGTTTAAAAATTAGTGTATGGGCCCCGTTTCTGCTTTCCATTGATCACACAGAACAATAGCTTGGGAAGCATAGATTTCCTTTGTGGATCAGGATCAAAACTTTCCCTCATGTTATAATGGAGATTGAAATATTCGTGCTCCTGGGCCATAAATGTCTGCCGAAATAAGTCTTAAAAGTTCAGCGAAGGGCAAATGCTACTTTTAAGACTGATGAGAATTGAGTATGCAAGGAGCAATATATTCAACTTGACACCATACAAAATTGTCTGAATCGTATCGAAGATACGAACGGAGGATTCAGAGAGAAATTAATACTGGGAACGGTTAGAAGTAGCACCTGTTGCTTCTCGACGCGTAAGGCCATGGTCTTGATGCCTCTCAAGCAGAGCCAGCAATCAAATGGAGCTAATGCAGAGCCTTCAGAACTTTGCAGGAAACACAAGTCTTTTGCCAAGCTGGTGAATATAAAGATCGTCATTTTGGAAGAGAAAGAGAGTAGATTTATGATAAGGAAATAAATATTTGGAAAAGTGAACAACATTTTAACAATATTCTACATATAAGAAATAGCTGCAACCTTTCCCCTTTTACTGCAACCACACCCGCCATGACATCACTATGTCCAGATATAAATTTAGTAGCTGAATGCATAACTATGTCTGAAATGGGATGAAACAATAACAGTTAGAAACTATTTAAAGGAATAGCACTTCGCTAAACTCAAGTCAGGAGCTGTACCTGCTCCAAGTTCCAGGGGTTGTGACAATACAGGGGACATAATACTGTTATCCACCAACACAAGAGCACCGTGTTCATGAGCCATTTTAGCAATTTTCTACAAATAAGAACTCGGAAAATGAAGGGAAGATATGAATCTCAAGTTTCTACTGTACAAAACTTCCTATATGCAAACTTCAAAAACCACTTGGCATGCATATGGGGTTCAGCACATCTAGACAGAAAGTTCATAAAAGCAGTGAATTGTATTGTACTAATATTTGAGCCTTCAATATATGGCGCCAACCCAATGTGGTTGGGGCAGACAGCAAAGTCATGTATTCAGCGTCCCGGTGCCGGCCCAACACCAGCTTCAATATTTTTATCACATGCCAACTAGGGTTGGATCCAAATAAAACTTGTTCAAGTTAAAAAAATTAGTTCAATTTGATTCGATTTAATTTAATTCAAAATTTAATCAAATTAAAATTAATAGGTTTGACTTGTATTTTGAATCAAATCGAATTTGAATTAGATAGAATTCGATTTAATTTAGCTTGCGAGCTAAGTAGATAGCTTGATTCTATTCAAGCTTGACTTATGGTTCAGTTTGAATTATATTAAAACGATATCGTTTTATCTAATTATTAGATAAAACCATATCGTTTTATCTATAATTTGTAAATCCAAACCACAAATCTAAATAATAAATTCGACTTATAAATTTAAATTAAAAAGTTGAGTTAAAATCATATCGAATTTAAACTGAATCATTTTTATATATGTTGAATTTGAAGTATCTTTAATTTTGACTCGGTAAACTTGAATCAAACTCAAATTTTATCATTTTTTTTTTAAACCAAACTTGAAAAAAAAAAGTGTTTAAATGTGATTTGATTCAAATCCATCTTTGCATGACCTTTTTTTTGAGGGCAATACATTGCCCTACGACAAACATGCCAATAACATATAAATAACTAAACAATGTATACGTTATAGTGACGAAAAAAGGCAAATGCTTTACGCGAATATCAGATATCTGTTGCCGAGGATTGGTCGGACTCTCCAGCCACACAAGCTTTGTCCAAGGACCAATGGCAGAGGCAACCTCATCCAGGTCACTTGTATTAATACGCCTGCGCATATTCCCGCACAAACATCTCAAATTTCAATACAGAAAAAGCAAAATAACTGAGATTAAATTTTAAAAATAATAATAATGGAAATGAAATTACTAACTTGACAATAATTCCAGATTTTGGAGCCACTTGTGACAACAAACGATCAGAACCACCATAGAGGTCATCGCCCGCAACAATTTCTTGACCTGAACATAACATAAATTATTCCAAGATTATGATACTTCTAATTAAATGGAGGTTCATATAAAGTATTGAAAGAAAAAAAAATCAAGCACCAGCTCCAACTAGATGAGTGACAGCAGCCAATGCAGCCATTCCACTGGAGAAGCAAAATGCTCGGTCTGCCTTATCGAGCTTCGCTATAAGGCTGAGAAACCAGGAAAAAGAAACTAATTAAGGGCGGGCTGTGTTGATCGATGATCTCAAACAAGCATCAACGTACCTTTCCAAGACATGGCGCGTAGGATTTGCACTTCTGGTGTAATCATAGGCTCCATATTCTACCGCTGAAGGCTATAACATTGAAAGTTCATGGAAACTAGAGTGAAACATCAAAATCAAATTGATTTAAGTGAGTAAAATATGTATGTATGTATGTATGTATGTATGTATGTATATAGGGTTTAAACTAGGCTATAGTATGTATGTATACACACACACACACACACACACACACACACGTATAGCCCATATGTGAGTCTACTTTTTTATGAACATAATGCTTGTGAAAATAAAAATTTGTCTCCGCTTATACAAGCTCTTGATGGCACACAGAATAAAAAAACATGTAGGCATGTTAATGCAATAGATGAGGTTCCTTACAAATGTAAACGTAATCAATTATGAACCAAAAATGCCATCGCTAAAGAGTTCAGATGAAATGAACACAAATATTAAAATTATGAATAATAAAATTTAAACTCACCTGCTTAAATGTAGCCGTCTGGTAAAGTGGTGTACTGACAGCATCAAAAGGATCAAATTTACTCTCATAATTCATCAATAGAGTCGAGATACTAGGCTCCTTAGTACTAATATCTGTACATTATTCAATTCATTTAAATAAAATGATAAATAAAACAATCTCTACCGTAAAATAAACGATTCCGCAGACAAACCATTAAGACGTTCTTCCAACTCGGTAACAAGAGCCCAAGTGCTGACATTCCTTGAGCAATTCAGCTTAAAGTTCTTCCCTACCGCTAATTTGGCACGTCCAGAGCCCTTTGGAAAGGAAAAAACATAAAACTTAACCATTTTACGTGAGATAATATTGTATGAAAATTAAAAAAAAAAATTCAAATAAAAGAGTTACGTGATGGTTAACATAAGAAGTGTCCCCGTAGGAAGAGGTTAAAAAGGGCGTGAGAGAAAGAGAAGAGGCCATCATGAAAGGAAAAGTGAAAGTGAAAATGAAAAAGGGAATTAGGGTTTGTTTAGTGTGGGAAAAGAAAGGATTTATATGAAATAGAGAGCGAGAAAGAAGGTGCTTCGTTGCAAGTGAAAGTGAATTCCCGGGTGTTCACTGGCTTCTTTCTCTCCAAACGATTGACTCAGTCACTTGTACGTGTATAGTTTACTTCTTTCAAATTAAAACATTCTGATCATTTAAACAAGGGCGATGCCATTCATTTATTTATTGCATAGCCTGGAAATTATTCTTGCAATGACATTTATGCCCTCTTAAGCCAAAACACCTGATCTTTCATAGTATTCAATCATTAGATCCTTCAGGGGGTGATTAATTCAGGATAATCTTTAATTTGTCCATAACTCTATTATTAACATTATCTTGTTTGATTTATTAAATAGTAAAAAATTTTGGTAATCTGATAAGTCTCAGTCAAAGCTATCACTATTGCTAAGAAAATAAAATTCTTCTTATAGGATGAGAATGAACTACAATAGTTTGATTAACTTGAATACAACTTGTTTTATAACTACATGTGGAAGAGTTTAAATACTTAAAGAAAGAAAACTTTTCCTAAAATTAGGACCTAAACTACTTGAAATAAGGACTCCAACAACTACTTACGAATTAATAGCTAACACTTATTCATATATCAATATAATAGCTAACAATATTTGACCAAGCCTTCTAATGAAACTATGCCAGTATGTCTCATGCATGTATAATGTTGATACTGTGAACCTTGGATTCTTGATAGGATCGCGTTGTAAGCTTTTTGGTTTATTAATATCCCCTTCTTTCGCTAGAACCTTGTTCCCAAAGTTCATGTGTAATAACTTATCTCATAGTTCTCGAGTAGTTTCCCAAGTAGCATCGTCCATAGGCAGTTGTTTCCATTTGACAAGATTCTCTTCAGCAAAACATGATCCTTTTTAACCCAATGTGTATCTAAAATGGTTTCAGGTTCTTGAACAATTCCCCCATCTTCATCAATAACAGGTAATTCAACAGTAGTAGCTTGAAATTCGCCTACTTTCTTTTTAAGCATTGAAACATGAAAGCTGGGATGAATTCTTAATCCTTTTGAAAGTTTTATTTTATATGCCATCGGTCCAGTCCTTTTCTCAATTTGATAAGGACCATAAAATTGGCTTGCCAATTTATGAGATGCTCTCTTGAAGACTATTTATTGTCGATAAAGATGAAGTTTAATAAAAACTAGGTCTCCTACTTGATTCTCAATGTCTCCACATTATTAATATGCCAACTATTTCGTTCGATTGTTAGCCTTATGTAAATTTGCCTTGAGCAACCATAAAAATTCATTTTGCAAGGCAAGATTTTGGTTAACCCTGTTAATGGAGATGTACCCATATGATAACATGGAATGCTTGATGGTAGTCACCTATATAAAGCTTGAAAGGGTGTCATTCCTATAGACACATGGTAGGTTGTATTGTACCAAAACTTAACCCATGGAAGAAAAGAACCCTATTTTTGTGGTTATTGTTCGACAATGGGTCAAAGATATTGTTTGACACATCTATTGACTATCTTAAATTGTCCATCCATTTATGGATGGTGGTTAGAGCTCACTTTCAATTATGTATTGAACAACTTGAAGAATTCAAGCCAAAAATGGCTAATAAATATTGAATCTCGATCACTAATAATGGACTTAGGTATTCCATGAAGCTTCCCTACTCTTTTTACAAATTTATCAACCACCATTTTTGTGGTGAAAGGATAAGCTAACGACAAAATGTGATGATTTACTTAGGCGATATACTACCACAAGAATATTGTTCTTTTTGTTGGATAGTAGTAAACCCTTGGTAAAGTCCATTATAATGTTGTCCCAAACTTAACATGGAATGGGCAATGGATGCTAAAGTTCTACGAGTGATAGAGTTTTAGACTTAGCTTTTTGACAAACATCACAAGAGGAGACATAGTTTTGCACTACTTGATACATAGATGGCTAATAGAATTGTTGTGTAAGTTGTTTGTAAGTCCAAGGTTGAGATTTAGCTTTCAAATTGGCCTTAAACTTTGCCTTTATTCTAGCTAATTCTCTTTTAAGGCTAGTAGTAACCTCTCTTTCATAAGGTTAGATTTGAATCTAACTAAGCCTGAGTTTGGGTTGGCTTAACTCTACAAAAGTCAAGCTTAAACTTGACTTATCCAAACTCGAGTTTGACTTAAAATGAGTTGAGCTCAAGCTTAGTTTGACGCGACTCTTCAAATGTCTAAAATGCTTAAAATGATATTGTTTTAATGCATACTGGTTAAAACAAAATCATTTTTTTTATTAAAATGACATCACCTTAGTTAATTTGAACTATTTTGGTTGGCACATGAGTTTCATGAGCCGAGCTTATGAAAAGTTCAAGCTGGAGCTCAAGTTTGATTTCAAGGCTTGAGTTTGATTGAAGCTTTATTTTCAAGCTTGAGCTTGACTAAGCTTAATTTTTAAGCTTGAGCTTGACTAAGCTCGTAAAAGGCAAGCTCATTCAAGTTGAGTTCAAGTTCAATCTTAAGTTGGCTCAACTCAAATTTAGTCTTACCCTTTCATATCTTATTTAAACTTCAACATCAAATATCATCCATTACAATCCATCGGTGGACTCTCTATCTTGATCCTTTAAAAAGTCACCAATGAACCTTGTATAAGACTCAAGAAGTGATGAGAATCAGGAAGTGATGAGAATCAGGAAGTGATGAGACTATTATATGAAATGTAGAATAATTTGTCAACTGCACGCCCAATGGCTTGGTCTTTTCAATTAGCTTTCGCATTTTCTATAAGGAATCAAATTAGCTTTATTCATGTAAAAAGTTCCTTCAATGCCTAACAACGCTTAATATGAGTATGGCTTTTAAAGATCCTTCATAGACGTTTGATAATGTCCTCTTGGGACAAAACATTTGTTTACAAATTAGGTATCATAAGGGGTGATATTATAGATGGATCTTGCATAACAGCATACAAGATTTCCTTTTTCTCAAGTATAATATGAAGGTGTCAATATAAGTCCAAGAATCTTGCGTGTATTCCAAATTGGTTCTCAATTACATTGATGAAACTTCACATATGTGAGATCCATATTTAAATCTACAAAATAAGATGAAATAAGTCATATACTTAATATATTTAATAATGTGGTGTTTTGTTAATTAAATGCTTCAAGCATTTTACTCAAGTTTAACAACCCTCACTATTGTAATTGATAAGTCCTAATGAATATTTCTAATAGACCAAGATCCTATTGGAATCAACTCCCAAGCTTCAATTTGGTGAACAAATTGAGTTAACCCAATTAAGTAGGATACCAATCCAAAAATAGAAGTTCATGATCTCAAATTAAGTGTTATCCCTAACAAATATATGTGACCTCAATTGTGATTCTCGATATTAGTAATATGAATACTATCATATCCTCAAACATCAATTGATGTTAATCCCAACTCAATCTCTAATGAACTCCAATTTTTCTTTGGTAAACAAGTTTCATTCATTAGTTACATTTGATTCGAAACAAATAACACTTGGCTTTCCACTTGGTAGAACTTTCAATGAATAAGGGCTTAACCAAGGCTCCATATTGGAAGACTTCCTATGTGACTTAATATTGAGGGTTTTTAATTTGTTTGGTCTCACCAATTTTATGTTTTGCATGTAAGGTGACATATATTCAATATATTAAAAACCTAAACATACATTTTAATATAAATAAACAACTTAATCTAAAACCGAATTTTTAAGCCAAAGGGATTTGCGGGTCAACCTAGGGATCCTAAATAAAATATAATTGTTTACAAGAAAGAAGATCGTGAAAGAGTTTTAAAAAAAGGTAAATTTTTAAGGTTAAACCTCGGATGAGAACGGAAATTACTCTCCAATATGATAGATGGCAGTGAATTTTAAATTAACAATAATAAGAACATGATATTTAACTGAGAAAAAGTGAAAAAAAAAATTGTCCTCGATTCACGAGGGTTGGAGAAGGAGGAAGGACTTGAATAAAATAGTTGGAAAATCGGATTTGCTAGTACATATTCTTCTTCTTCAAGAACTGTATCTCTTTCTCTTAATATTTTCGCAGTCTGCTCCAATTATTGTTAATTATTTTTCAAGCCAAATGAGTACAAATTTATCAATTATGTGTTCTCCCATAATGCTGTCAACTTCAAAAATCTGTTTATTTTTATTTTTTTTTCTAAATTTAATTCCATGAAATTAATGCATGCGATGTACATTAGATCATATAGAAGTGCATTTTAGCTACATAACGTCTGCTGCTACCCAATATCTCAAAAAAGAAAAAAAAAAATTATACCTCTTATTCCTCAGCTAATTAAAGTCCAATTCCTTGGCAGCATTTTCAATGTCAATTAGAAGACAAAATCAAAATCAAATAATATATAAATATATTTGCAAGCAAATGCACCTTTTTTCTTCAGGCTTTTATATTGGCCATGCTCCAGAGCTTGTTACGTTGTTTGCATATTACGATTTGCATATATCTGCATACATACTTCTGGATTTCAGCAATTTAACAACAATCATTCCAAGCATAGCAAAACACTTCAATAACACAAAAAAACTAACCCTCCATTTGACCGGATTTTAGTAATTAACAAAAAAACAAAAACAAAACCCTAAAGTTAACCAAGATAGGCAGATGAAAGCGTTGGCCTTTCTCTGGGCGATGAAAGTTAGAAAGGTCGACAATACTTGATGATGACAGCGGGGTTTTATCACGACAGTTTATGAGACAAATCGACTTCAAAGACAGGCAAATGAAAGTAAGACAGATAATGGCGGGATACTCAATATTGGCGGTAAGCGAAACATGAGATTTTTAGTGACGTTTTTAAATATCTTTTATCGGTGTTTATAAAAAATATTGCTAAAATATGAAAATATTTAGTGGCATTTTTAATTGCTTTTTAGCTTTATTTTGATAAATGTTGTTTAAAAGGAATATTATAGTGACGATTAAATTAAATGGCGGCATAAACTTTGGTAAAAAAGAGTATACAGGCTCTAAAAAAATGTTGTTATATGATAGATCTATTGTAGTGTTATTTGCTTGGGGACAAGCAAAATCTTAAGTTTAGAGGAGCCTGATGTGTGTATAAAATACATACAATTATAGTTTTAATTAGTTTATTTTAGGCAAATCTTGGTTTATTTTGTTTAATTTCCTTACTTTTATTTTTCTTCTAAGGTTCGATTTTATTTTGCACATTACATAATATTTTTAGGTGTTTTTACAAGGTTCAAACTTGATCAAGATGAGAATTGAAGATTTGGAACCAAAAAAAGGGTGTGATTTGTTAAGTCTTGTAGAAGTTAATTATGACTATAATCACTTCAATTATACCATAATTATTGGACGAACATAAAAAGAGCAGAAATAGAATTAAAGCTAAGCTACACTATAAAAGGAAGCAGGAAATTTCAAAGAAAAACTACAAATACTAAGGAGATTCAAGATCCAAAATCAATTAGAGGAGATCCAATCATTCAAGCCTTGAGGATCAAAGGGTTCTTCTTACCTATTTTAGTTTTTCCTTCTCTTAATTCATCTATTATGAATTCTTCTTCAATTCATCCTATGGATTTATCATGATTGCTATGAGTAGCTAAGTTTTCTCATCTAGGATTTATGATGGATCTATTAATTCTTATGATTGTTTGATGGATTCTGATTTTTCATTAAGGATGAAGAAGTATTTGAGTTAGTAATTGTGATTTAATCTCTTTCTTAGTGTTAAGACCCAACATCTAGCTTGTTTATATGCTACTTTTGTACTATTGAAAGATACATAAACAATTAGTTTATGCATTTGCTAATCCTAGAATTTTGTTTATAAATATATCTAAATTCTGTTGTGGATCAATTGATTATTATAGTGAATTTTAATAAGTTTTGATAAACATTTTACCACAAAAGTAGATAGTCTTTTTACTCTTTACATGTTTAATTAATCTCGAAAGAGGAATTAAGTAATTTAAAATGATCAACCATCAAATCCTTATCATTTTATTGATTTAGGTTAGACTCGTTAACAATCATGAGTGATTAATAGTGAAACCATAAATCCTAAACATATTTGCTTGATAACTAATTTTCTGTTTGTTTAGTTTTCTTATTGATTTTAATTAGTTTTTTTTTTGTTTTGTTCATTTTTTCTACATTAAATATTTGGCTTCTCTAGTTAATTGTAATTACAAATTGAACTAGTACTTAACAATCAATCCCTATGAGACCAACATATTTCTATATTACTTGGTTAATTTTGTGATCCCTATACTAACATATATGGTAGTGGAAACAATATTTAACAACAAAAATTTGATCACAAAATAGCCTCTATAGGATCTAAGGGTTGTTGTACATATAATAAAACATTTTGGAATGCAAACCTAGATTTGGAAGGCTCTTTCATATAAAGTTTTTCCTTGATTTATCCTAAACTCTTTCATAGCTCCCTACAATAAAATAGAGCCTCAACTTGTCTACACAAAGGAAGCTACGAATGTACACTTGTAGTAAGTTTGGTTTGGGACTTTTATGATTGCTAGATCACAATTATTTGGCGAATGCATCAATGGAAACCTAAGAGACAAATTTCTCTCATTGATAAGGAAAGGACAACAAGAATGAGAAAAAATTTGAAGGTTTATGAATAATGTATTAATTTATATGACACTTTGGAACGCTAACATGTCTCTTTATATATTACACCCTTTTGTTGATCTGTAATAGCATTGATACACTTGTCAACATAGTTAACGACTACTTTACTAATAGTCCTTAAAAAGAGTATGTTAGACTAGTGTGAAACTAGGCTAATTGGTGCATGACATGTTTTGATAATTTCAAATGTAAAGATCATATACATCATCGTTTATTAGCTAAAGAGAAATGCATGAGGGCAAATAAGTCATTTTACTTTTTCTTTATTTATGAGTCATTGTGAGGTTGTACATTATTTGCTACATACTTGAATTTTGTTATTTTATTTATAGATAACTTTTGACATTTTTTTAATGAATGCCTAGAGAACAATACTTTTATAGATGAGTGTTACAATCCTGTAATAGAATGTAAGAGGTGATGGCATCTTTGTTCGCACAAATATGCTTCACCTAAATCTACTACCTATTTTTTCACATTGAACACAAAGTTAGCATGAGAAATGACTGCAACGATAATGTCATTACCTTCAACCAAATTAGCTTTTGGTTTTGGAGATTTGCCATTTTCTGCTCTGTTCCTAAATTGAGTAAGCATAGTGACCCAACTTTCTACAAACAAAACATGAGTCTTTTTTCCCAAAAGTGGATAGATCCTCTAGACACATAATTAGCTTTTCTATTAGTGTGCCTTTCATTGTTATTATGAGTTTCCCTTACACTAAGTTAGCATTTGAAGAAACATCCTTCACCTTAGTGTTTATGATCTCTCTCCAGTTGGTGCTTTTAATTATAATATGGGTGATCAAATTTGTAAGAGAAAGTTGTTTGTGCTTGTGCTTTAGCTATTTTTTGTAATTCATCCATGATTCTAGTAATTTCTAAATCAATAGTCTAGCAACAAACTCTTTTTGCAAAGTGATATTTGTAGATTTTAGATCTTCCAGAATCTTATAATATTCATTAACTTGATATTCGATATCTATCATCAATTATCTGTCACATATAAAAGTTCTCAATTACAAAATTCTGCATTACTAACATCCTCAGTAGTACATTTGAGATTCATTGAATCTTAAATTTCTTCAGCTTCCTTAACATTAGACATCAAACAACCCATTAGAAAGAGTTCCAAGGACTATGTGTCTATAAACCTTATTAGAATGAACATAAATTCCATTAGTTTTGAAAGGCTTGGAATTTTTTAGGGTAGTAGCCACACCATGAATATCTAGAATAAAGAATACCTATTTCTACCACCTTTTGTAGTTCTGACCTGTAAACAACTCAATTTCAGAAATGAAAGGAAATGGCTTTTGAATGACAATGATGGGATGATGTCGAATGAACACTATAGCCATGTTGATTTTAGTCTACAGAGTCAAAACAACAATAGCATTGGGAATGACATAAGTAACATTCATGGTCGGATCCATTAACAAAAATCCTTAATGTTCTTGGAAGAAACTTGGGTTGAAGTTGAAGCACAAGGGCCAACGACAACAAAATGGAGTATGCGACCAGATCTAGCAAGTAGTAGGGGGATCAATCCATACTGCGAGTTGAAGCTAGAGACAAAAAAAAAAAAAAAAAAAAAAAAAGAAGAGCGCTTTGATCTAGGCAGCTTAAACATCTCAACCTCTGTAACTTCAATCTCAACCCTGACAAAAGATGTAAAATGTATAACCTAAATAATTTGACCCGGAGCAAAAGGGAAGAACACAAAGTAATAGCTTGAGGCATGAACAAGAGTCACAACCCTGAAGTTTTTTATTCTATGAATTTGAGCTGTCCCCTAGGGTTCAACAAGAGTGCGAATGTAAAACTAGCAGGTAGAAATAAGTATATAAAAATTTGAGTGTTCATGAGATTGTGTATTTTGGCGCAGAAACGAAGGTGTTTTATAGCTGAGGAGTCATAATAGAACACATGAACAATGGTAACAATTGGCCTTGAAACTATTATTTGATAAAATTAATGTTTAACATTAAAACTTAAATTAACGGAGTAACGTTTTATTGAGTTGAAAAACCAAACTTTTAAGGTAAGCTTTTGTTTTAATAAAATAAAAAAAAATGATAGTATATATAAAAAGGTTCTAGATGTTATCCATCTCATACGTAGGAGATTCCATTGCATAAGATCAACCTTTTTGGGTAGCCTTTTAAATGCTTACGAAGTAAAAATATTTATAAATCACAATAGAATTACATTCGAACCAATGTGGTTTTGAAGATTTTAAAAAATACTTCATATATACAACATATAAGCTATTAGTTAATTTAGTTAAATGTAGCAGAGCAATGAAAGGAATTATTCTTTAACTGATTCATTTTTTTTTTTTTTTCTTTGTTGTTATAAAAGCCGAAGATGATAAGAACTTGGAAAGGAAATAAACTGTAGACGGACAAAATGATGACTGGAATCTGACCCATGAGAAAGAATAGGAAAGATGGAGTTGATAAACATAATAAAGAAAGACAAAGTTAGAAATAACGCATAAACGTATTTATAAAAAAAGAATTTTAATTATTATTTTAAATTAAAATAATTTAAAATAATAACGTTTTATTTTTTTAGTTTAATTATTATAGTAAATTAAAAAAAAAAATTAGCTTTTTGTTTTAAAATAATTTTTATACTTAATACTTACAAAGGAGATTTAGTACACCACTCGATATTGACATCTCAGCATTCGTCGGGGGGGCGGGCCTCCCATGTCACGAGAATATTGGTTGCAGTAACATCTATCACAGTCTACGTGTTCTTCGATGTCCCACTTCGACAAACCAATCATGCAGAATTTGTGATTCCTGTGCTATTTCATTGCCATCCTCTAGTTCTTTTGTGGCTGTGCTCCACGACGTTGACTTTTGCTTGAAAGTTTTAGCATTCTTCCATGCTCAATCTGATCCACATAATTTCTTCTTCAGTGAAACCCTGAAATTATGTGGAAATTGTTATTGTTTATTTGTGAATTGGGATTTCTTATACCACATGTTCATAATATATTTTATTATACATATTTATATTATCAACAAGCTCTATTTAGTTTTTAACTGACCCCTTGGTTAAAGTAAAATATTTCCATAACATTATTCACTTATTCACTACTTAGAAAGTTTAATTACGTCAATATTCCTAAATTTTATTAGACTAGGAAATTTTCCTATATGCTAACCCAAGCCTAATTCTATCTTGACTAGAATCAGAAATCATTTTCTTAAATTTCATGCTTTGACTTTTGAACACTTGCTTCTCTTGACTTATGTTGTGTTAATTTTAATTTTGCCTTATCTTGCATTTGATTTGTTTGAGAATTTGTCTACTTCGTCTCCTAAACTGTTAAACTTTCTTCCTTTGGAAGGTTGCTTTCGGGGTAGGCTCAATTTGAAGCGATAAGGATGAAAAACAAAATCATTTAGTCTTTTTTTCTAGAAAGAAATGGACATAAAGATAGGAAAACTTTGATTTTTTGACTTCTTAACATTTGCCACTATGGATTCTTTTGATTTAACGATTCCACATATATTGTTATGAAAGAGACTAAATAATCTCATTGTATCATTTGACTTACATTTAAGAAAATTTTGAGTCAAATTAGGGAAATATAAAACAGCACTAACAAAAATGCAATCATACAACTTTTAGGAAGTGGTTGGGTGGTAAACTAGGAAGGTCCCATGCACCGGGTTTATGTAATACTCTTGACCTTTAGAAGTATTACCTTTCAAGTACTTAACCTCTAACAATAAAGGAATCTTACATTCCCCTGAAAATGGGTCTTAAAAAATGTATTCAAAATCATGTGAAATAAAAAGTCACATTGGAAACTGTAAATTGAAACATATTATCTTATAAAACCATATGAAAAATCATGGGTACATTTATGAAACTAAATCAACAAAATATACAAAAATCATGAACACAATATCAGTATAGCATCAAAAGTCACAAAAAAAAAAAAAAACAATAGGTCTAGGACCCACATGACGTCGTCCACCACACTAAATAACTAAAACACTGCTAACAATATTACACACTTTACCTCCCCAACCTATTGATCCTAAACATCTACAAGACAAAAGTGAGCAAAAAACACTAAGTAGGAAAACTATCATAACTTGACCTTTTACTCTTTACTCTCGAGCAATATCTTAATTTAGCTCGTCTCTCATTTTCTACTATGCCATCAATTACCTTATGATACTTATAACTCACCTTCATCACCTTCAAAGATAAAACTTAATCTTACTAGACTAAATATTACTCTACATAATAATTTATGCCTGTGATGCTTATGCAATTAAAAACCATGCAAATTTGTAAAATTGATACCGTTATCTATAAACTAACTACAAACTGTAAATTGTAAGTTGTAAGCTAAGCTAATCAAACTAGGTAAAATCACATGAGCACAACACACATTGGCTAACTTGACCTCCTCAAAACTTAGCACATGTAAAGGATCTCTGATATATCTTTACAATAATGACACATGGAATACATTATAAATATGATACATGTTCATTGGCAAGGTAAGTCTATAGGCTACTTTATTAACCCTATTTAATATCTCATAAAGAGCTTTTTTTCCTTTTTTCTCGAATCTTATAACTCTTCTATAAGCAGTTGTCTTAAAAAACACTTTATCACTCACTTGAAATTCAATATCTCTATATCTCTTATCAACATAGCTTCTCTATCAACATAACTCTATCTCATGCGTTGCTTGATTAAATACATATCCTCAATCATCTTCTAGGTTATTTCTAGACATAGGGCTTCAACCAAAGAATCCTTCTCTCCCATCTCATTTTAATAAAGAGAAGAATGACACTTCTTACCATAAAATGCCTCATATAAAGTCATCTAAATTATCACCTGATAATTGTTATTATAGGCAAAACTTATCAAAAGAACTATCTTTGCTTAAATGGCCTTATGATCTATATTATAGGCTCTCAACAAATCTATTATCACCTAGTTAGTCCTCTTAGCTTGTTTATCTGAATGAGGATGACATGTTGTGCTGAAAGATAACTTGGTACCTATAGACTTTTATAAACTCTTATAGAAGGCTAACATAAACCTTGTGTCTTGATCTATAACAATAGTCTTAGGTACTCTATGTAACCTTACTATCTCTTTAATATAAAATTGTCTCAATTGATCTGTCATCATATTATCCTTAACTAGTAGAAAGTGTACAAACTTAGTCAACCAATCATCTATTACTTATAAAGTATTATAACCTTTTTACATTTTCAGGAGTCCAACAATAATGTTTATAACTATGTGCTCCCATTTTCACTCAGACATATTTAATGGCTGTAATAATCCTTATGGTGTCTAGTGTTAAGCCTTAACTTGTAAACAGGTGAGATATCTAGCCATGTACTCTTCAATATCCTTTTTCATCCCTGACCACTAAAAACTCCCTTTAGGATACTAGTACATTTTCACACTACGTAGGTGAATCATGTAAAGGTATAATATTCCTTTAATAGTATCTTCTACCCAAGATCCTCCTTCTTTGGGATACAAATTCTACATCAATACATGAGAAGTCTCTCAACAATTTCAAACTCTAATTCAAAGCTATCTAATGCCTTTTGGACTATGATCTCACACCAATCATCATATGTTTGATTTACCTTAATCTTATCCAATAATATAATTTGATTTCCAACGTCAAAAAAGCTCTTTAAACATTAATATGTTCTATGTGTAACTTATACTATAACTCTCTTTGAACAATAATACTTAACAAGGCTATCTTCTTTCTCAAAGCATCTATAACTATATTAGCTCAACCTGAATAGTATTTGATATCATAATTATAGTCTTTAACTAACTCCAACTATCGTCTTTACTTTATATTGAACTACTTTTGAGTGAAAAATAATTTAAGCTCTTATTGTCCATAAAGATATTACACATTAACCTCATTTAAATGATATCTTTATATATTTAGTATAAGCATTATTGTTAACTCCAAATCAAGAGTGAGGTATCTCAACTCAAAATCCTTTAACTATTCTAGGGCATATATGATCACTTGGTCTCGTTGTATTAGGTCCTATATCTTTATGTGAAGTATTTGTATATATATCATACTTAACACCATTCTCAGGTAGAACTAACATTAGAGTACAAGTTAGTCTCTTCTTAAGTTCTTGGAAATAGGTCTCACATTCCTTAGTTCGTCAAAAAGAAGTTTCTATCATTATAAAATTTATGATGACTTAGCTAACTTGGAAAACCCTTTAATGAATCTTTGATAATAGTTTCCTAGTCTAAGGAAACTACAAACCTTCTTAATTGTTTAAGGTCTTTTCTAACTTAACACGACCCCTATTTTACTCAGATCCACTGATGTACCCTATTTCATAACTGTACGTTTTAGAAAAAAAACAACTTTGTCCAACTAAAACTCACATTTGAAAATTTTAGCATAAAATTGTTTTTCCCTTAATCTTTGTAGGATAATTCTTAAATGCATCTCTTGACTTTTAGAGTAAATCTCAAAATATCATCGATGAATACTATTATAAACTTTTCAAACAGTCTTGGAAAACTTTGTTCATCAAATTCATAAAAATTATTAGAGTATTTATCAATTCAAAGGGCATCATTACAAACTCATAATATCTATATCTTGTCCTAAAAATAGTCTTAGATATATCTTTCTCTACCACTTTTGCCTAATAATATTTAGATCTCATGCCTATCTATGAAAATACGAAGACTCATTTTAGATGATCAAATAGATTGTCTATCCTTGGTAACATATATTTACTTTTAATGATCACAATATTCAACTCTTTATAGTCTATACATATATTTAGTGAATTATCCTTTTTTTTAACAAATAGAATTAATACTCTTTGATGCGAATGACTAGTTCTTTGAAATCCAATACCTAGAAGCTCTTGGAGCTACTTCTTTAACTTTTAAAATTTAATCGGTTCCATCTTATAAGATGCTCTCAATTGGTACTATACCCAATGCCAACTCAATATAAAACTCTGCCTTTTTTAGGTGTTAATTTAGGTAAATTATCTGTAAGACATCCTAAATTCCTAAACTATTGGTGTTTTATCTATTCCAAGTCTTAGACTATCATTACTATTGACCATATGAGCTAAGTAGCTAGTTAGTAACCAGTACACACTTTACTTAACACCTTTTTATTTCAATATAAGAGATCATCATACTTTGTATACTTCCCTCACCAAACCCAAATTGATCTCTATTCTTCTGATTGAATTTGGCTTTTTCCCTCTAATAATTTATCTCAATCCCTTATTTTTAAGAAAATCTATCTCTAAAATCATGTTAAAGTTTGACATATCGAACACGATCAAGTTTATCAATATTTGTCTACCTCAAATAACTATCATCTATCCACATAACATCTAGTCATTTACTATTATATCTCTATCCAGTAGCTTGATCTAAACTCTCTAAGCTACCTTTTTGGATTCAGACCTAATTTCTCTATAATGTTTTTAGCTATGAAGTAATGTATAACTTTTGAATCTATTAAAACGTATAATGGAGAATTATGGAAAAGTACTTAACTAGTCACTATTGATGGTTAGCTTCGGTTTGGCCTTGGGCCTTTCATTAGTTTAAATATGTAGCTTCGAGTATATCTCTCCTCAGTTCAATGAACAAGTACATTTTATAATCATTTCCAATAATACATTTTACTCTAAAAGTGTAAATAAAATGTCCTATTCCATTTTACATTAATCAGATAGAAATTTTAAGTTATATTCAAGGGGAGAGAAATGAGAGAAGAATATACATTAGTGTCAAGAAGAGACAGGACATACAGGTCTTATTTAAAATTATATACACTCCAAAAAACATATAAAACAAAGGTTTATGATTAATGTATCAGGTACTATGCATATCATATATGACATACATTAAACAATCAAAACTAATAAATTAATTTTAATTATTTACTAAGTTGCTAAATAACATTTTGCACCCTTAATTTTCACAAAATTACATTCTAACCGAAAAAGGTTTCAAAAATCATAACCAAGTTCCTTTAAGGATTCAAATCTCAAAATCGACCTTCAAGCACAAGCTTTTTTATAGACACATAGGTGTGGCCTCATTATATGCGAAACATATATGAGATGGGTCACAATCATGTATCAGGTAAAAACGACACATGCATAAGCGTACGTGTAAGGCATATGGTCATGTGTTACATCAACTAAGGAATTTAACAAAATTCTAGAAGCACACATGACTATGGCCATGACCATGTACATGATTGAAACTTACCTATACACAGGCATACAAATAAAACATATGATCATGCATAGCATTTTTTAAGATTATAAAATGTTTAAAAATGCTAGAAAATTCTTGTTTTCTTGCAAGCTATCACTAAAATGCAACAAGACAACATGATGGTCATACCATACTTTAATGACACTTTCACTATGCTTGACAAGCCTTATGAAAGTAGATTCATGCAACAATATGAAACCAAAACCATCAATTGATCAATTTAACCATGTTTTCACCAAAATTTGACATATCCAAACAATTCATCAAGTAAAAATCAAGAATACAAAAATCAATACATTTAGCAACATATTTGCATTTTTATTAATCTTTAATTGGTTACCACAACAAATCAATCAAACAATATTTACATTTTCAATGTCATTGAATTCAAAACAAACATATAAAAACATGTTTATTCATTCAACAACACATACAAATATGTAACTTTGATTTCAAGTTGGCTTTGATACAATTGTCAAGATCCAAGGGATGCATTGTATAGCCATGGATGCAATGAAATAAATAAATAAAATTTTCTTCCACTCATATAAAACACATCAACTCAATCAGTATGCATTAATAAACATATAATATACATACATGAATCAATTTCATCCCGTAATACCTTGATAATCATAAATTACATGAAATAAACCATACAAGGTTTATAAGACATACTTTATGTATGATGGCTTCATCGGTCTTTATATGGTATAGATTATGTTCCTGAAAAGATGCTATTTATCTAAAAATCGAATGCACTGATAGCGATTGACCATGAGACAATATCTAAGATATGAGAGAATTAAGGTTACAACCTAAAAAACAAAGAGATCTTTCTAAAAAAAAAGTGTTATCTCACATTTAAACTAAACAAATTCATTTCTTTATATAAGAATTAGCATGTGGTCATGTGTGTAAGACATATAACCATGTGCTTTTTATTAAGGGCAAATAGACGACAGTGTATTGACAAGTACATAAGAGTGTACTTTATGTTTATCATATTGATATTTGTGTAATAATATAATTAGATAAGGATTGGAAGATATTTACAAAACAAGTGGAAGCATGGTCATATGTGTCATGCACATGATTGTGCATGAGCCAAATTTCTCATATTTCAACCTTATCTAACTTTGATCAAATTAAGTTTGATAAATAACTTGTAAAAAATCAACCTAGACCAATACACGAATGCAACCAAGGTCAAATGTCTATTACACTTTCAAACTTATATGAATGGATTTAGTATGTCCCTAAAAGGAATTTTATGATTCTCCTTTCTCAGGATCAGGTTAATTCAAATTTCAAACCATATTGAATCTAAACACTACATGAGACATAACATCAACTATCTAGAGTAAACACTTGATTCACTCTATTAATCTAACTGCTTTTTCAATCACTCAACCTTTATATGTCTGTGACCAAAATTCTTTATAATAACTTGATAGTATATGTTTTTTCCAACTTGACATCCCTTATACATAGACTAAGAATGACTTTTAGAAATACATATGTCTGTGACCAAAATTCTTTATAATAACTTGATAGTATATGTTCTTTCCAACTTGACATCCTTATACATAGACTAAGAATGACTTTTAGAAATACATCATGATTACCAATCCATTGAAGTTTGAGCATTAATTTACAACTTACCAATAAATGGTTACTTACACAATACAAATGTCTTCACCATTTTCTGTCTTGCGAGGCTAAGGTATAAAAAACAATGTTTATCTTAAGTGTTTCTCATTATTAGAAAAGATGACAATCAACTAAACAATTGAATACCATTAGATTAGGTAATGACTTAATCCTAATATGATCATAGATTTAATGGTTGTTAGTATAAATCAGCATAGATCAACTAAAGATAAGGTCTTCCATTGTTGTAAATGACAATTCTTATATTGAAAAATCGTAGTTCATATGTAGATCTTGATATAACCAATCATCGCTCTTATTATAGTAGCATGTTAGATAAAGTCAAACTATACTAATCTTTACACAAAGTAATTTGACAATCCTTAAGTCTATAAGTCACAAGCATTATCATATATTAAAGATGATATATTTCATAGACACTGGGGTGACCATCTATCTGGAATTTTTTTTGCGAGTTATATTTAGTAAATATGTCTAGTACATAATATGCACCTATATGTCACACCAAGTTATAACTAACAATTTCGACAAGTGTAAATTATCACTATCTTTTGGTAGAATACCTAACACTATGATAGTTTCATCACTATTACCTCTACCCGGGGTTAAGGTAATGAAAAACCTTTAGAGGATTTTAAAAATAGTCATATTAATAAGTACATAAGGAAAACACAATTAGACCACTTGATTTTTTAACTTGGTTTAACCATTCTAAGGATATTTATCCTAATATTCATATACTTAGGGATAAAAACTACCACTAAAAGTGATTGTATATAATGTTATCAATAAATCGATATCATCAGGAGGATTGACTTTGGAATACCAACCCTAACATATTTTATAACGAAGATTGAATACATTATCACTTTCGAAGCAACAAAAAGGTTATTTGGATGTACAAGTTTGAAACTGAACTTGGTGTGGTTCTAAACATGGTTTATCTAATAACCATATTTATAACAATATAGGTGCCAATACACAGGTATGAGAGTTGAGGGGGCATCTGAAGTATAAATGAACTTAGTTAAAATATCATATACTCAAGGAATTTATTAGAGCTTCAGAAATATAATTCAAAAGATACCTTTATTGAAGAACGTAGCTAACCCATTTACTAATGTAATGATAGAGAAACAGTTGGATTACCATCTTAAGAAGATAGGTATGAGATACCACAGTGATTGGCCCTAGTATAAAAAGGAGTTTTGTTAGCATATGCCCTAGGAATCAATCATATCACTAGTTTTAAGGCATTTAATCTTGTAATAAATATATAATAATAATAAAAGAAAAATTCTTGTTTTCTTCACATGCATGTGCTACTTCATTTTTATATATTGATTTATTTACTTGTTTATTAAATAAATTGATTGTATGTGAAGTATTTAGATGATATAGATATTTAAAAGATCAAATCATCCAAATTTCCCTTATATGCATAATGTCAATTAGGAATGACATTGTTTAGTTGGTATACTGAATGACTTTGTTGAATAACATGAGATGATATTAGTACAAGTGATATGAAAGTCGTATTAGTAGGTTGTTAGTATTGATTAACGATTGGAGAACTACTTTTTAGACATGACTAAATTACTACAAATCGCATAGACATTTAATATATGATCAATGATTCATCATATGAGTATACTATTGTACCATTAAACTTTAGACCTGAGATGTCATGACTAGATTCGATATGGATGTATATTTATCATATGGTTTATACGTATGAGACTAATCACATCTTGTATGATAAGCTAATTTAGCCATATATTATTCATAGTAGAAAATAATGATAGTTAAGAATTGACTAGGGCATAAGGTTGATGAATGGTTGTTTAATATTTGGAGTTCTTGTTCTACATAAAACGTTATTTAAAGGATGTAAAATTGCCTTAGCTATGCATTATTCTTAGCAACCCTCTTTTAAAAGTTTTGTAAGGATTTTCTCTGTATTTTTTACTAATTATCACTCTCAATTCATCCAATAGGTTTGCTAGCACATTCTTAATGCTTTCTTGGCTTCTTTATCTTCATGTGGTGATTTGAGTGATCCTATATCAACATGTAGTAATCTTTCTCCTTTGAAAGGATTGTAGGAGACATTATTAATGATCTAATTAAAAAGAATAAGTATGTATTTTACTCTTCTCTACTTTATTTGATTCAATTTACACCTATGATCCTTACAAAGGGGTTATGTATGTTAAAAATTGTGTTTCATTTACTCATTTGTTGTGTTTTAACTTAAGATAGCACACATAATTCCATACACTTCCATGGTTCATTTTCTCCTTTCTATTATGTAATTAGTGAGCAGGTAATAAGAATATCTTCATCCTTTTGAAAGAGGCTTAGCCTTTGGACTTCTCCTTGTCATCGTTCTAGGTAGTTAAAAAAAAAAGGTGAGATCTTTTGGACTTATAGTTGTGGAAGGAAGAAAAACAAATATTAGCAAATAATCTATTTATAAGCTTTTCTAGGATTAAATTCTACAAAGTCCAAAAAACTCATTGTCTCAATGTTTAGTGAAGAAAGCTCTATAGAACAGTGAAAACTTAAGGAATTTTTAAAGCTCAAGAATTTCTAAGTAAAAAGAAAGTGAAGTCTAAAGTCATTTATAGAGGCACCATGAGATCGGGCAAGAAGAAATCCTAATTATATGAAATAACCTATTGGCACCTGTTATTGATTTGATAATGAACATAAGACATATTCAACTAGAACTCATGATGATTTGAACCACCACTATAAAGCATAGCGTGAAGTGTGCGACATATTAAATACTCAAGTATAAGCATCATTCTCACAACGTATTGTAAGTGTCATGTTTGTCCACATGCCATTCACCCATTTAGAGAGGCAAACATAATATGAAGCCTTACACTTTATAAATTGGGGGGAAATGGGGATGAGGGGAGAATGTTATATGATCAAAACTCCTCCTCAATCAAGCTCGTGGATTTGATACCTAAGAAACAACTAGCCACAACATAGTGACAAACTATATGATCAGTGGTCAAGTGCATCAATAGGGTGTAGCTTGATTTGAAATGCAAATAAAATACCTTCTCATCGAAGAACAATAGGGAAGGAATGAGTTGGTAGTTTCCAATTTTCTACAATCTTCTCAATATGTAGTAGCATTTTCCTAATATCATGGAACCACTTTCCATTACAGTTAAAGAACAATTATTTTCCAGTGATATCAGGACCACACGATTGTCCAATTGTAATGACACAATTAATATTATTATGGTTTTTGTATTAAGTTATTTAACTCTGGCCTCTTCTATTACAAAGGCAAGATTGTACATACGGTTAAGGGCAAAGTTTTTTTATTGCACTCTTAGCATTCATATTGTTATCTTGCCAAAATTCTTTTAGATCATTCAATAACATAATTATAGATATAAGCTTCCGTTATAAGGTCATACCATATTAAAACTTTTATACTAGTCATAATCTTTTGCACTGAATTCTCTCAATGCTCATTGTATTTTCATTGGTGCAAATTTCACCACTAGCAGATACATTACTAGCCCTAAGATATTTAGGTAATGTATAATAATTTTTTATCAACGAATATAGATGTCAAGACAAAGCTTAGAAGTTAAAGTCTTATATTATTTTATTAAAGTTATATGAGATTTCTTACTTCTCCTGTGTGTCATGCATATACAAAAATCACAACGATAATAGCTAAAGAAATACGCATTGAGCCGCTTTATTTGTTGCATACGTTAAAATTTTGCCAAACTGCCAAACCAAATTTATAATAATGATAAGACGGCCAAGCCTATTACTCTGAAAACAGGAGCGGACCCAAAATCGGAGACATGAAGTTAAAGTATGTCCGACAGCTGACATATCACTATCCCTCTTCATACTCAGCCACATCACCGGTTTTGTCTATTTGCTAACAAATCCGTTTGCCTTTTTCTGGTACTTAGTGTAAATTTGTTGTTAAATAAGTTTGTTTGTCTTATGATAAGAAATTTTACGAACTTTTTCATTGGCTTTGAAATCAATGAGTTCCGGGTGATGCTTTGATTACCGAATGTTTGGTGAAAAGTTCAAAGATTCATTTTAGTGTTTAACAATTTCTTTACTTTTTTAATTTAAGTTCATATTTTGGGAGCTTTTTATGTTAATAACCAAAAAATTCAAATTCTATACCTATATATTTATTGGTTTTCATTTTGATGAAAAGGCTTTATATTTAAACCCAATTTTCTCCTATTTGTACCCTTTAGAAAAAGTCAAACCAATACGAACCATTTCGGTTTAAAAAAAAAATTAATTAATTTCAATTGCCTTCCCCAACATTTAACACGACTTTAAAGAGTTTTAGGTAAAAAAGTTGTTGAAAGAGAGGAAAAAAAATCTAAAATAAATTAAGTTTTATTTAAAGTTTTAGTGATTTTGACATAGCTAAATATAAAAGAATAGTTTTTGGTGATTAGTTCCTACAGTGTACTCAATTTTGTTTAAAATGACTTTTATTATACAAAGATTACACCAATGACAAATGCACCAAACTAGTGAGATTTGAGTGCAACAATATAAAAAGTTAGGATATAAAATGATAACACCTATGGTATTTTTATATGATTATGCCAGAATAGAGTATAAGAGTCCATATTTACAATATAGCTATAGATATAAGTGAAATAAATTACAAAATGATAACAAGAGCTCAACTTGACTTTATTTTTTAATCCAATACTTATCCTGACTTTCAACTCACTGTTTATATTTGCAATAAAGAGATCACAATTGAGTAATAGAGTAAGAAGCAATTATGAGTAATAATATGGTAGTGTTCTTTGAAATGTAAGGAAAAATAAATGCACTTCATTGATTGTTGAATTCTAGGAAGATAGTTTTGTGATAATAGGAAATTTATCTGTATCGTTGAGTTATTGTGAAATTCGTGGTATACGTCATCTCAATTGTTTTGTTATAAGGCTTCAATAAGGTAAATGGTCTTCCGTAGGCTTTTGACCTTCTCAACTTGAAGTCACTCTTTGCTATTAGCTATTTTTGTGATTGTTTGTTAGAGTAATTTCCTAGAGTTGACCAAAAAGGCATGATTTTTAGTTGTATAAAAATTGACCCTCAATTTTAGAAACATGAATAGTGATGCTAAAACTCTTATACTACAAGATCAAACTCCATGTGGAGGATAAGGATTCTAACTAGTTGGATGACAATAGGTAGTGAACATTTAATGTGTTGCATGCACGAGCCATGCACCAATCTAGTCGCTTAAGAAGCCATGATGTCTTGAGGGTTTTCTCTATCATAAATTGATGATTAACATATTTGGGAATGGTCTTGACTGGTGAACGAAGATTTTGAATCAATATGGTTGAAAAATGACATATGTCAACTCATTCAAGCATGATGACAAGGTTGTATAGATAAAAACTGAGCATATAAACAAGAAACGTTTAAAGTTAGTACATTTATTCTGGTCAAAATTGTTTGGTTCAATGTAGTTGAACACATGAATTTAAATGTCTCCAAAGGCAATCCACCCATCGAAGAGAAATAGAGTGAGCCAAATATTTATAAGCTTTAGTGAAAAAGAACTTTTTGTTTCAAATGAAAATTCTATTCAAAATGTGATGTAACACCGACAAGTATTTCTTAGGGGTATTATATCATTTCCCAGCTATTTGATGTAATCAAGGGTTAGAATTGAGTTAGAAAGTAGTTTTTTATGAATGTTAAGGTTTATATGCAACTATACATGGTATATGTACAGTTGTGTAATAGTGTGCCATGTTGGATAATTGAGAAATTTGGCTCTAGCTGGCCTCTCCCTAATCTTCAATTTGGTTAGGGTTATCTAAAAGAAGAAGAAGAGAAAAGGGTGAAACTGACTGAAAAATGCAATCCTTTGTTTATATAGTTACGCGACTCAAGAGAGACACACGATTATGTGTCACTGAGGCGCACAGTTGTGCTCCACAACTCAAAAGATGCACGAGCATGTGTACAAATGACGCACGATCGTGTTCCAAGTATAGGTTATATAAAGCCTCTAAAAAAACTATTCTACCATCTCAACTCCTTTTGAATCTATTTTGGTTATAAAATCTCTCTCTTAGCCTTAATCCATAGCTGAAAAAGATTATTCTAATCTTGAGATATTACAACAAAAAAGCTCGCTACCGAAAATTGAGGCCCCAAAACCTAAATTAGAACAAAGAAAATGACATATAAAACAATGCCCAACCATGTATAAAAGAATCCTAGGCCCAAAGCTAAATAAATCATGCCAATCTATGACCCAAAGCCTTTTGACAAATACTCATCATCTCCTTGAGCCTACAACGTCTTCCTCCACTTAAGCCTGACATGGTTCACCCTATTAACATAGCTCATACCTGTTAGCCCACTAGTCTGGCCTCGTAAAACAAAGTCTACCCAATGATGCCAAGTCCAAAATAATAGCCTTTCCATATATCCTGATACAAAAGGCCAAGGCCATACTACTAGCCCATGATAGTTGCCTTATTAATCTCTTCCTAATTAGCCAAATTTAAGCCTTTATAAAACATTAAGAAGTCTTAATTAGTTGCTTTTTAGAGAAATAAAAGGTCTTAACCATATTGCATTTGCTTAATAAATCTATTGCAATATTTTCTAATAAAAACTAGTTTTTTTATTCCTAAGCACAATACCTTTCTTAAATCCAACTTGGACGCAATTTAAACTCTTCATAATAGTCTAGTAGCTATTTATCCCATGGTCCACCAACAAGTTAATCTTTTAATGTGTTGAACCCTTGATGTTTTGATGATGATAAAAATACAATTAAGTTGTTAATGAATGTTTAAAATATGTTTGAAATGCTAATTAATCCCTTGCATGAAGTAATTCATGACAAAGAAGGGAAGAAAAGATTTATTTTTGCAGGTTTTAGGTCTCGCACGACCGTGTTCCTTAGTAGCACGACCGTGCTTGACCAAACGAGTCCTCGTGTGTCCAAAACACGGGACCGTGCGCCTGACCGTGCAAGGCTCTGTGATTTTCTAAAGAAAAGTATCAGACCCGCACGGGCGTGCGTGCATGATGCACGACCGTGTGCAGGCACTACACGGGCAATGCACTACCACATCAATCGTGCAGCCTGATCGTGTGAAACTGAAAGATTCAAAAGCCATTGGAAGCACGACCGTGCGTAGTGGAAGCACGACTGTGCACATAACTCATGAAGAGCATGGGAGATCAAGCCGTGCAAATGAAACCGTGCAGCTGGTCAAAGAAAAGGAGTCAACGCACGACCGTGCACGCTCAATACGCACAACCGTGCGTTATGGCAAATGAGGAGCACTACCAAAGAGCACTACCGGGATGATCGTGCAAGACTGATCGTGCAAAGGTATTCATCTCACGCACGACCATGCAGAATTTGCACACGACCGTACGCTAGCAAAAATGCACCCGTGTGCTGCTCGTGCGCTCATCGTGTAGTCAAGTCGTGCTAGCTCCTGGAATTTTTGGACAAAACCTTGTAGTATCAGTGCACGACCATGCAATCTAGGGAGCACGACCATGAAGGGTCGAAGCACGACCGTGCGTCAATGACACACGACCGTGCATCATTGGCGCTAAGCTTTTAAGTCGACCGTTGGAAGTCTGAACGAGCAATAAATGCAGCATGCACGACCGTGCACTAGAGGAGCATGACCGTGCGCCTGAAAATTTATTGCAGAACTTACCTTTTTCAACTACTTCAACGGATAAAAAGCTAGCAAACGGCTCCTCCCTATTCTAGGCAGTGAATCAAGTATAAAAGGAGAGCTATTTGAACTGGAGAGGTAACTGAAACGAATTGAAAAAGCCAAGCTATCTACATCATTCTTCAATTGCTTTGTTTTCTCTCTCTAAGCTTATTCACTTACATACTTGAGAGAATTTGTACTAAACACTTGATTTTCCAGTCTATTGAGAGGCATTTACAATCAATCTCTTTATTTACACTTCATTTGTAAAAAGGGCGAAATTCCCTTGTGAGAAAAACTATTGTATCTTCGGGTATTGAAGATAGTGGAAACTTCAATCGGGTTTGATTGAAGAAGAGGACGTAGGAGGCTTGTGTTCAAAGCTTCGAACCTCTCTAAACTTGGCTGAGCAACTTCTGAACTCTCTCTCCTTATTGCTTTTATTGTGCATTGTGTGTATTATAGTGTTAATTGTGATTATTGCTTTAGAAATTTTAAATAATCCTATTCACCCCCCTCTAGTATTATTTCTCTATCACTTAAGGGTTTTTCAATTGGTATCAGAGCCGGACTCTAGGAAATTAACTAAATCTAACGATTTTTAGAGTTAAAGATCTTTGCAGAGAAATGGCTAGCACATCCGCCCCTGTTTTTAGCGAAGGTCAATGCACTACTAGGCCACCACTATTTTGTGGTGTTAACTACACCCAATGGAAAATTAGGATGAGGCTACATATAAGATCTATAGACTATAAGCTATGGAAAATAATTGAGTATGGAGATTTTATTCCCTTAGACCATAGGACAAACTTGCCTAAAAATGAGGATGAATATAATGATGATGATGAGAAATTGTTAAGTTTGAATGCCAAGGCTATTAATATATTATTTTGTGCTTTGGATTCTACAGAATTCAATAGAGTTTCGTCATGCGAATCGGCTAAGGAGGTGTGGACCATCCTTCAAACTACGCATGAAGGAACAAGCCAAGTCAAGGAATCAAAGATTGAGCTCCTATTTAGAGAATATGAGCTCTTTGAGATGAAGACAAACGAAAACATAACGGACATGTATAAAAGGTTCTCGAACCTAGTCAATGATCTAAGAGGACTAGGGAAGAAATTCGAGAATGTGGAGTTAGTAAAGAAGATACTGAGGTCCTTGCCGGAATCCTGGACCATGAAAGTGACTGCAATAGAAGAGTCCAAGGATTTGACGAAATTGGGAATGGATGAGTTGATCGGAAGTCTGCTCACATTCGAAATGAAAAGAAAACCAAAAGAGGATGAAAGCAAAAATACCAAAAGCATTGCTCTTAAGGCTGTAGTGAGGAAGAAGAAAGGGCCAACTTGTGTTTCATGGCCAAAAGTGACTCGGAGGATGATGAGGTATGTGAATCTAATTCATTCTCATTCAATGAATTGCAAGATGCTTTTGATTCATTATTATTAGAATTTAAGAATGTTAGCTCTAGGAACAAAGTGTTGAAGAAAGAAATAAATTGTGTAAAATTAAGTTTAGAAAAAGCTGAGAATGAAAGTAAAAAAGTTTTAGAGGAGAAAACAAATATTGAAAATGAATTGAATTTACTTAAAAAGGAAAATGAAGAGTTAAAGGCTAATTTAGGTAAATCAAATAGAATTCTGGAAAATTTTAAAATAGGAACTAAAAGGTTAGATGAGATGCTTGCATCTCAAAGAAGTGGGCTAAATAAAGAAGGTTTAGGATATAATGGAAGTAATCCATTTATAAACAACCATAAGATTCTAAAAAGGCCTAAATCAATTGAACTAAAGTGTAAGTATTGCTCTTTCCATGGACATACTATTAGGAAATGTCCAATTAGGAATGGCAAACCTTATAGAATTAAGAAGGTTTGGGTTCCTAAAGGGACAATCAAGACTAACTTTCCTGGACCCAAAACCATTTGGGTACCAAAAAAGACTTAAACGTATGTCTTGTGTAGGTATGCTTGGAGGTGAAGAGAAAGAAATCAAGCAAGTGGTACTTGGACAGTGGATGTTCAAGACACATGACCGGAAACAAGGATCTCTTCACATCATTGAAAGAGAAAGATGGAGGCAATGTCAACTTTGGAGACAATTCAAAGGGAAAAGTTGTTGGAATTGGCTCCATAGGTAACTCTTCACTTTGTATTAATGATGTTTTATATGTTGAAGGTCTTAAACATAATTTACTAAGTATTAGTCAATTATGTGATAAGGGTTTCAAAGTTTGTTTTCATGCCTTATGTTGTGAGATTATTGACATAAGCACTAATTGCATTGCATTCATAGGACATAGACATTCAAATGTGTATGTTATTGACTTGCATAGTATTGCATCTAATGATTTATGTCTCATGTCAACCAAGGAGGAAGACATGTGGCTATGGCATAGGAGATTAGGACATGCAAGCATTGACGTTTTAGAAAAATTGTCTAAAAAGGATTTGGTCAAAGGTTTGCCAAAACTTATTTTTAAAAAGGATGAAATTTGTGATGCATGTGCTTTAGGAAAACAAACAAGAACATCTTTTAAAAGCAAAAATGTTGTTTCTACATCAAGACCACTTCAACTATTGCATATGGATTTATGTGGACCTTCTAGAACTTTGAGTTTAGGAGGAAAACGGTACTGTTTTGTAATAGTTGATGATTTTTCAAGATTTACATGGGTTTTGTTGCTTGCTCACAAAGATGAAGCTTTTAAAATATTTGTGCCATTCATTAGGAAATTGCAAAACCAAGTAGGTGATGCAATTACTTGCATTAGAAGTGACCATGGAAAGGAATTTGAAAATTCAGATTTTGAAGCATATTGTGATGAGCATGGCATTGAACATAATTTCTCAGCCCCTAGGACACCTCAACAAAATGGAGTTGTTGAGAGAAGAAATAGAACTCTTGTAGAAATGGCTAGGACAATGTTATGTGAAAATAATTTACCAAAATCTTTTTGGGGTGAAGCAATAAACACTTCTTGTTACATAATCAATAGAGCCATGATTAGGCCAATCCTTAAGAAAACTCCTTATGAGTTGTTTAAAGGGAGAAAGCCTAATATTGCATATTTTCATCCCTTTGGTTGTAAATGCTTTGTTCTCAACAATGGAAAGGATAACTTAGGAAAATTCGATGCTAAATCGGATGAAGCGATTTTCCTAGGATATTCTTCCACCTCCAAAGCGTATAGAGTCTTCAACAAAAGGACACTTGTTGTTGAAGAATCTATACATGTATTATTTGATGAATCTTCTTCTAAGTGTGTAGATAGATCAAAAGATGATGAAGTGGTGGAGCTCATGGAAGACCTCAAACTAATTGATGGCCCCACTCCAAAAGAAGAAGAAAATCAGATTGTGGAAGCACCCTAAGATGATATGCTTGTGCAGCCACAAGAAGTGCAAAAAGAGACCTCCTTCCCAAGGGTAAAAGATGAGGTTAAAGAAGGAAGGATCATTGGTGACCCAACCCAAGGAGTAAGGACAAGAGCTTCAATCAAGAACACTTGCGAATTTGTGGCATTCTTGTCACAAATGGAGCCCAAGAAGGTAGATGAAGCCTTGAAGGATGAGAGTTGGGTGTTGGCCATGCAAGAGGAGTTGAACCAATTTGAGAGGAACCATGTATGGGAGCTAGTTCCTAGGCTAACGGATCATCCCACCATCGGCACAAAATGGGTATACCGAAACAAGGTGGATGAATCCGAAATTATTACAAGAAACAAGGCAAGACTAGTTGCCCAAGGCTACTCTCAAGAGGAAGGTATCGATTTCGATGAAACCTATGCCCCCGTAGCTAGATTAGAGGCAATTAGGATATTGATTGCTTATGCTTGCCATCTAAATTTTAAACTTTTTCAAATGGATGTCAAAAGTGCTTTTCTAAATGGTCTTATTCAAGAGGAGGTGTATGTAGAACAACCTCCCGGTTTTGAAAATCCAAGGTTTCCAAACCATGTTTTTAAACTAAGAAAAGCTTTTTATGGTTTGAAACAAGCTCCAAGAGCTTGGTATGAAAGATTGAGCACATTTTTGATTGAAAATGGTTTTTCAAAAGGAAAGGTGGATACCACCCTATTTATAAAGAAACATAAGCATGACATCTTAATTGCTCAAATATATGTAGATGACATCATCTTTGGTGCTACTAATGAATCTCTATGTAGAGATTTTTCTAAGATGATGCAGGGGGAGTTTGAGATGAGTATGATGGGAGAGCTAAACTACTTCCTTGGGCTGCAAATCAAACAAATGAAGGAAGGCACATTGCTCACTCAATCAAAATATACTCAAGATCTCATCAAAAGGTTTAACATGCATGAGGCCAAGGAGCAACCAACACCGATGAGCACTTCAACAAAAATTGATAAGGATGAGGGAGGTAAAAGTGTTGATACAAAGTTGTATAGAAGCATGATAGGTGCATTATTGTATTTGACTGCATCTAGGCCGGATATATTGTTTAGCGTATGCATGTGTGCACGTTTTCAAGCAAATCCTAAGGAATCACATTTGAATGCGGTGAAACGAATCTTGAGATATCTTAAGGGGACACCTAATGTTGGTTTATGGTACCCTAAGAACTCAACATTCGAATTACGTGCATTTTCAGATGCTGATTTCGGAGGCTGCAAAATTGATAGGAAAAGCACTAGTGGAACATGTCAATTCTTAGGAAACATGTTAGTTTCATGGTTTTCGAAAAAGCAAAATTCGGTTGCAACTTCTACTACGGAAGCCGAATATGTTTCCGCGGCTAGTTGTTGTGCCCAAATTCTTTGGATGAAACAACAACTTTCTGATTTTGGTTTCAAAATAACGAAAACTCCCATATTTTGTGATAATACTAGTGCTATTCAACTTTCGAAAAATCCCATCTTGCATTCTAGGACAAAGCATATAGACATTAGGCATCATTTCTTGCGTGATCATGTTAGCAAGGGTGATATTGTGCTTGAATTTGTTGACACTAACCACCAGCTAGCTGACATCTTTACCAAGCCTCTGGACAAGGAAAGATTTGCCTACATAAGAAGGGAGCTTGGAATGATTGATGCAAGCCAAGTAAGTGTCTAAAAATTCTACCTTTTAATGCTTACATGATGAGTTGATTGAGTGCTTGATGTTTTGACTGAATATCTGAATATGCATGAATGATAATGAGACTGCTATTGATTGGCTATATGCAAATGGTTGAATGGAATTTGATATATGGAAACCTTTAGATATATATGCTTGCATGAGTATGTTTTGGCATGCGAATTCGAGTCGAATCGATGCAACTCTATAGTTGACATCATCCGGCAACTGAATTCAAATAATAAAACCTCATTGAATCAGAATATCCAAGTGTTCATGACTTGTGGTGTTTTGGAGTGTGTTTTGAAAAATCTGCAGCTTTCTGGAAATAATGCAGGTCTGTGTGATTTTGGTCACACACGACCGTGTGTTCCAAGCATGCACGGGCGTGCTTCTGCATGAACACACGATCGTGTGTCCATGATACACGATCGTGCGTTTTTCACTTTAAATTCGCGCTTACCTGCACGCGCATTATCCAAACGCACACGGTCATGCATTTTAAAACTTAATATTTTTTTCGAGATTTCTGCGAACACACGACCGTGCGACTATCGCGTGCACGATCGTGCGTATTTGGGAAAACACGATCGTGCGTCAAGAAACACGGTCGTGCGCTCGCATCTATATAAAGAAAACTGTTCATTTTCTTCATTTTCACAAAAATCACAAACCCTAGCCGCGATTTCTCTCAATTTTCTCTCAAATTTTCGTCCAAATCTCTCATTTTTCTTGCTTCCATTTGCTTTCAAACTTGTTTCTACAAGTTTCTCTTCACTTTTCTCATCATTTGAGATTAATTTGCATCCAAAACTCAACCCAAATCTCCATTTTCAATTATTTCCATTACCCAAATTCACAATGCCTCCACGGATGAAATTGCCAACACGTTCCGGGCCTTCCAGGAGTACTTCGAGAGCAGAAAATCCATTTGGGATCATGTGTTCCAATCGGCAGCAAAAGGTACTCTTATCGAAATTCATGAAAAAGCCTATATATATTGGACGTTGTTTGGATAGGAGGATTTTGCGAGAAATTGGTATATTAGATGAGATTATGGGATTAGTCAACTCTTCTAGGCTAACTGGATTATTTTTTATGCGTATGGATGCCTATGAAAATTTGGTGTATGAGTTTTATAGTTCCCTATCGGTTCCGAAGGATGTAAGGGGAAATATTACGGATTTTACTATGAAATTTCGGTTGGCAAATTCGGATTGGACGGTGCCAGCCGAACAGTTGGGTGAATGGTTGGGTTGCAATTCAGAGGGAATACGGGACTTTTCGCATGATCTGAGTTCTCAGGCTGTGTGGGTATCCCTCGGCGGTTCCGGATTCTATGAAGCGCAAAAGGCGAAGGCCTCCTCCCTGGTAAATCCGGCCATGCGAATATTCCATCGCATGGTCACATATACTTTAAACGCCCGCACGAACACTAATGGTAATGTAAGTGTTCGTGACATGGCAGTAATGGAAGCTGCCATGAATGGACGACAACTGGATTCAGCAAGGTGGCTTATCAGCAAGTTGAGCGATATTCAGACACTCAGCGATAAGGAAAAGGTTCCGATTGATTTTGGCATGCTTATTACTTTCATCGCTGAAAAATTGGGTATTTCAGTTGAAGGATACGGAGAGTTTCGGCTTGGTTTCGACGAGTCTCTTATGCTTAATGCTGATGCTCTGTTTCGGATGAGAGTAATTGAGAAAGATGGCAATAATGGATGGAGATTGCCTGCGGCTGTTGGAGATCATGAGCCATCCGCCGACCCATCTGCCATGCCTTCAGTGGCTGAAACCAGTGTTCGGAGAGGGAGACGAGCTCGCCCCGAAGCTGGTCCTAAAGTTCAGTCTACATCCGAGCTTCAAGTGTTAATTGAGCTGACCAAGCAAGTTGATGCAAACATGGTTCAGCTTGCGCATAATTTTCAAGCTTTTCAGGAGAGTACAGAATCTCGCTTGACCCGGATTGAGTCCAGCCTTGCCTCTCTTATTAACATGACGGACCTGTCCCCTCAGCAACCACCTCAACCTTGAACCATTTTTTTTTTATTTGCATTTGCATGATTTTTTTTTTTTGATTTATGGCAAAAAAAGGGGGAGAAAGAATGCAATAATTAGCAAGTTAAAATTGACATAAATTTACATAAATTTATATTGCTAATTAAGGCTCAAACTAAGGGGGAGTGCTTAAAGTGAGGGGGAGTATGTTTTATCCTTAGTTTAAAACTCAATTTTAACATTTTTCAACATATTTTTGTCATCAATCAAAAAGGGGGAGATTGTTGAACCCTTGATGTTTTGATGATGATAAAAATACAATTAAGTTGTTAATGAATGTTTAAAATATGTTTGAAATGCTAATTAATCCCTTGCATGAAGTAATTCATGACAAAGAAGGGAAGAAAAGATTTATTTTTGCAGGTTTTAGGTCTCGCACGACCGTGTTCCTTAGTAGCACGACCGTGCTTGACCAAACGAGTCCTCGTGTGTCCAAAACACGGGACCGTGCGCCTGACCGTGCAAGGCTCTGTGACTTTCTAAAGAAAAGTATCAGACCCGCACGGGCGTGCGTGCATGATGCACGACCGTGTGCAGGCACTACACGGGCAATGCACTACCACATCAATCGTGCAGCCTGATCGTGTGAAACGGAAAGATTCAAAAGCCATTGGAAGCACGACCGTGCGTAGTGGAAGCACGACCGTGCACATAACTCATGAAGAGCACGGGAGATCAAGCCGTGCAAATGAAACCGTGCAGCTGGTCAAAGAAAAGGAGTCAACGCACGACCGTGCACGCTCAATACGCACGACCGTGCGTTATGGCAAATGAGGAGCACTACCAAAGAGCACTACCGGGATGATCGTGCAAGACTGATCGTGCAAAGGTATTCATCTCACGCACGACCATGCAGAATTGGCACACGACCGTGCGATAGCAAAAATGCACCCGTGTGCGGCTCGTGCGCTCATCGTGTAGTCAAGCCGTGCTAGCTCCTGGAATTTTTTGGACAAAACCTTGTAGTATCAGTGCACGACCATGCAATCTAGGGAGCACGACCATGAAGGGTCGAAGCACGACCGTGCGTCAATGACACACGACCGTGCATCATTGGCGCTAAGCTTTTAAGTCGACCGTTGGAAGTCTGAACAAGCAATAAATGCAGCATGCACGACCGTGCACTAGAGGAGCATGACCGTGCGCCTGGAAAATTTATTGCAGAACTTACCTTTTTCAACTACTTCAACGGATAAAAAGCTAGCAAACGGCTCCTCCCTATTCTAGGCAGTGAATCAAGTATAAAAGGAGAGCTATTTGAACTGGAGAGGTAACTGAAACGAATTGAAAAAGCCAAGCTATCTACATCATTCTTCAATTGCTTTGTTTTCTCTCTCTAAGCTTATTCACTTACATACTTGAGAGAATTTGTACTAAACACCTGATTTTCCAGTCTATTGAGAGGCATTTACAATCAATCTCTTTATTTACACTTCATTTGTAAAAAGGGCGAAATTCCCTTGTGAGAAAAACTATTGTATCTTCGGGTATTGAAGATAGTAGAAACTTCAATCAGGTTTGATTGAAGAAGAGGACGTAGGAGGCTTGTGTTCAAAGCTCCGAACCTCTCTAAACTTGGCTGAGCAACTTCTGAACTCTCTCTCCTTATTGCTTTTATTGTGCATTGTGTGTATTATAGTGTTAATTGTGATTATTGCTTTAGAAATTTTAAATAATCCTATTCACCCCCCCTCTAGTATTATTTCTCTATCACTTAAGGGTTTTTCATAATGCTTTGAAAATATGCTATTACAACTAAGGCTAATCCAACCACCATTATTTTAATGCTTGCTATCTGCTATAACTCTCCCCTACCATTTCCTTCACTTTGAACCAACTTCTACATGTGACAAGCAGTAATGAAATAACATGCCACAGTTTAGTTAACAACACAAAGACCTTTGCATAGAAATTTTGTTGCATACGCAGTACACATAAGTAGTGCATGCAATAAAATTTAGAAAACCATCCCATTGTCCAACCTTTAGCGAGCAAAGAAATAAGCCAAGGTAACATAACATACATGCTAACATGCCTTATATGCAAAGTGTGTATTAAGCCCTTTTGAATGTCCAACCTGCCCAAAAAAAATATAACTATAACTGCGATTGCACTAAATAAAATCATTATCCATAAAGTATATCCAACCAAAAGAGTATTCATTCCTCAACCTCTTCATTATGTTAGTCCAACTCATCTTCCTGTAGCATAAGTAATGAAAGAGAAACATATATATGGCCACCTAAAACAAGCATCCCCAACTAAGCAAACTTGGCATCCAATCAAAGGTAGTCAAAATAATAGCACAAAGCCACACACCCAAAGTCATATAGTCAAGAATGCCAAGGATAAAACCAACCTCTAATAGGAGAAAAGTGAACCAATTGTACTTGACTTGCAAAACATCAAAAGTTACTAGTTATAAGCACTCTCTCCCTTTCACTCTCAAAGTTTATCCTAAAGTTGATGTTAGAAAATAGCTTACTCAAAGTTTGTCCTTATACCTCGATAAAGACTCCAAGGAATAATCAAACACTAATGACAAATTTAAACACTTTGTTTAGAAGAGATCAATTAGAAACAATAGATGTATTTTGTCTAGACTTGGCAAAGTTAGATAACTCAGTCCCTTTATCTCTTATAATATTCCTAATGGCTAGACACAATCTCTCTTTGATAGTGGAGCTTTTATCAAAGATCTTATTATTCTTTTCTTGAGAAGTGGAATACACTATGGCTCCCAAGCTTATCCTAGCTATAATATGTCTAATAGAATTCCCTTTCCATTATTTTACTATCTCTTTTATGTACCTACCCAAGTCTTGTCCTCTATAATTAAGGTTACTTATGTTTGGCTCTAGATATGATGGCTATAAATGTATTGAAAAAACAAATGGTCTAAGTTCTCATCTTGCATATTACATAAAACATAGATAGAATTAAAACAAATGTCATACCTTTGTAATCTATCCCTTATATTCAACCTTTTCTTCAAGGACAATTAGAAAATGATGGTGTACCAAGGGATGAATTTCTTATGCCATGTAAGGTAATCCCATTCAACTTTCTCTTTTTGGTTTCTAAATTCATTCCAAGCTAAATTAATAGTAAACTCCCCATTAGCATTGGGGTACCAAACTATCTCATCATTTCCCTCCCTAGGTTTATTGCTACTCAATCTTTTGATTTCAATTAACTCCCTCAAATTAGCCTTAGGCCATTTCTAATTCCCTTCCTTAATAATGTCTTCGACTTTAGCAAACTTTCCCAAACTTGAGTAATGAATAATCCTTTCTCTAACCTTTTCCACTAATGGACCCAAAGGATGCAATTATCCCACCAAAGGAAAGTGTTTTCACCATTACCAATTTCATGTTTGATTTTAGTGTGAATGTCATCTCTAATCTTGAGAAATTTCTTCCACCACCAAGGGCTATCACTTGTGCTTTGAATGTACTATATGCTCTTCATTTTTATTCTATTCTTCTTGATCCACTCAGCCAAAATAGAAGGATTATTAATTTGATTATTGTTTCATAAGTGCTTTGTCATCGTAGCTTTATTCTAGTTCTTAGTAATTCTCAAACCGAAGCCTTTTTCCTCACAAGGGTGACAAACCTCCTCTCATGCAACTTTAGCATTTCCTAGATTGCTCTTTTCCCTAGTCAAAAAAAAAAATTCCTCAGCGTTGAATCAATGATTATAAGAATCTTATTTCATAGAAAGAAATAAGTTGCCTAAAAAATCTGTAGGCTAAAAAGAACAGCCTTGATAACCATAAACTTCCCCACATAAGATAACTGTTAACTTTTCCAAGAATCAATACGAGCAAGGATCTTATTCACCAAGGGTTTGTAGTCCTCTTTTGAAAGTTTAAAGGTCACCAAAAGGACACTAAGGTTTCTAAAAGAGACTATACCTTCCGTAAAACTAAGAATATCGATAAACCTAATCTTTTCTTCTTCCTTAGCACCCAATAAGAATATATTGCTCTTCGCCCTCTTAGATTTCTTCTAGACCATTTTAAAAATTCTTCCAACGTATTCTTGAAAGTGCTCACCGATTTTTCATCATCTTTACAAAATAAGATTAAATCATCCGTAAAACACAAATGAGTAATCTTATTCCCTTTACACTTCCAATAGTAATCATAATTCCCCGTGTTAACCTCATCTCCCATAATTTGAGAAAAAACTTCCATAACAATGATAAAAAAAAATAAAACTTTGCCCCTAATTTTTTTTGCTTTACTTTATTTTAATTTCAATTAAAGATAATAAAATTTTTTACAAGTACAAATATCAACAAGGGTGTCAATAACATTTAATCATATATTTGAGGGCAAATGTACTTTTTGAAAAGGCAAATGTACTTTTTGAAAAGTTTATAAGTGTTAATGAAATTTTAAGAGGTCTTTTAAAATTTTATAAAGGTTTAAAGGTGCTTTTGAAAATTTTAAAATTTTAATATGTTCCTCAATATTTTCAAAAATAATAATTACATCACCAAGTAATACGATAAATTAGAAGTGTAAATATCATATTACAAACTATTGAAATTATAATATATTTTCAAAATATACAAGGTGAATATGATAATTTTTTAGACAAGATAGTGAAAAAATTCTTTTACCCTAGTAAGTTTTAAAAAATGATGTTTATGTTCCAAATATATTCATATTATAATATTTAGATAAAATGATATAATTATTTTTTGACTATTAAAACTAATAGTTGACTTCAAACCTTGGGTAGAAAGTAGTCATTTAGATTTTTTTTTTTCAAATTTTTTAATAGAAGGATAGATGTTACAAATTATTTAATTGACATATAAAAAAGTTACAATCTCTCTCTCTCTCTCTATGTATATATATTATATAAATAAAATCCTAAGTCCATAAGATGTAAATGCATTGTATTGGACAATTGAATTTGTGACATGTAAGCACAACACATACATAAAATCAGGAACATGTTGAATAATTTTATCACAGTGGTAAGGTTAGTGGAATATTTTAAATAGTAATGGATACAATGGATATAGAATTGATTGTATTTATGATGATGCATAAATTCAATTGATGATAGTTATGTTGGTGGATACATTCACTTTAATAGAATTATGTTAGATCTTCACTTATGTTGGAAGCTCACATATAGTAAAATACTTTAAATAGTGGATACAATGGATATGAAATTGATTGTATTCATAGTGACACATAGATTTAATTGATGATATTTATGTTGGTGGATACATTCGCTTTAGTAAATAATGGTGGATACAATGAATATGAAATGAATTGTATTTATGGTGATGTATAGATTCAATTGATGATATTTATATTAATAGATACACTCACTTAAACAGTGGTGAATAAAATGGATGTAGAATTCAATGTATTTATAGTGATACATAGATTCAATTGATAGTATTTACGTTGATGGATACATTCTCTTTGTTAGAAATTATGGTATATTTTTATTTATGTTAGAAGTTCATGTGTAGTGGAATATTTTAAATAGTGGTGATACAATTGATTTAGAATTGATTGTATTTATAATGATACATAGATTCAATTGGTAATATTTATATTGGTGTATACATTCACTTTAGTAAATGGTGGTGAATACAATGAATGTCGAATTGATTGTATTTAAGGTAATAAATAGATTTAGTTGATATTTATGTTAGTGAATACATTCATTGTAGTAAAAATTATATTAGATCTTCATTTATGTCGGAAGTTTATATGTTTTTTTTTTTTTTGGATTTATAGTTTTTGTATTTTGTTATGGAAATTGTGATTATTTGTTCATTCGTTGTTGTTGTTGTTTTTTACTATTTTATTCTTTTGTGTTTTTATTTTTAACATTACTTTGCTTATTTAATTTTTTTTGGATATTATTGTTTCTATATTTTCTAGTTTTTCCAAACAAGGTAGGGCTGGATTCGAACCGAATATATTCGGATTCTTTTTTGAGTTCGGCTTGAACAAGCCTGAAACCAACCGAAAGAATCCAAACACGAATACGAACCCGAACTGCAATTTTAAAATTCAGCGAACACGAGTCTGAACACAAACTATGCGAACCAAACACAAATACGGACCTGAATTTAAAATAATAATTTTTTAATTAAATTTTATTAATTATTTGTATTAATTATAATTTTTAATAAATATAAAAAAATTATACGAATACAAGCCGAATACAAACTTAATTATACGAACTGAACACGAATACGAACTTTACTATAAAAATATTTGGTGAATACGAATACGAATCCGAATCCGAACAGTATGAAACGAGTCCGAATACGAATATATTACTGTTCATATTCGATTCGGCTTGAATCCAACCCTAAAACAAGGTATGAAATATATCGAGGAATCTTCTGAAAATGAGTTATTCACTCCCTTATTACTAGAATATAAATAGAATTGATTGGGTAATAAGAGTTAAAGTTGCATGAATTTAGAAGTAGAGAATTTTTGACAAAATTTGGATGTTATTACCATGGAAATGGTTTACGGTATGTTAGATGATAAGTTTTTCCTCTTTTCTAATGAAATGAGATTTTCTTATGTAGGAGACGTTGATTCATATAACTATTCCAAAAAATATAATTCAAAAATTAAAGTCGTTGCTTGTCAAATAAAGTTTATGACATTGAGTTAACTCAAACTGCTCATACCTTAGCTTTTTAAAAGACCTATTGATTCTTTATATAAAATTCAATTTTTAATATTTTGTTTAGTTAAAGAAATTGAAAAAACAAATATTTTAATACATGAAATGATATTAAAGTTTACTCGTAAAACTTTAATGAGAGTGAATGATACAAATTTCTTATCGAGCTTGAAATGTCACCTTGTTAACAAGTATTCTAATACATGACATGGTATTAAGGTTCATTCCTCTAACAAAATTTAATGTAAGAGTGAATAATATAAAGTATAAAAAAAATCAGCAAAATTCCTTTAATATATTAATTAAAAACATTCGAACTACAATTTATAACCTAAAACATATTAACAAAAATTATAAAATAAAAAATCTTATAAACAATAATTCTAAGTCAATTCATTGTAAAATTGTATTTAATAAAAAATAATAAAATGTTAATTAAAAGTAAAATTAAAATATTATCAATAAATTTTAAAAATTGCAAATTACTATTTTGTACAATTTAGAGGTAAATATCTACCTAATATTAAATAATACAAACATTTTACTTTTAGTACAAAAGATATTTTTTTAAAATAAATTAAAATTATTAAAAGTACAAAAGATTAAAAAAATTAAAAGAAAATGTTAGAAAGAATTTTCTTTTTAAATTTTCCTTTATTAAATTTTCTTTTAATTTTTAATTTTTATTATAAAAATTCTGTCATTTTAGTTATTAAAAAGTTTTAATTTAAGAATGAAATTTATTTTAGATAAATGTCTGTCATTTTCATTTACCTGATTATTTCCTTCAACAATAGAAATTATAAAAAATAATAATTATTTGACCGAGACTGGAAGAATGAGATTAAAAGGCGTGGTTTTAATGCGATTGCCTTGTTTATTCATGGCACGCATTCCCTGACAGAAACTAGAATCCTAAGATCACTGAAACCAAAACCAAATGAAACTTACCAATGGCTCTAATGGCAACAAGGGCGAAGATCTCGAGGTTTCTTCAAACCACTTTGAGCCTTAAATCCAATACTCATGCCTCAATCGTCCACCATTCTTATTCTTCTTCTTCTTCAGCCGCTGCTGCAACGGAAGCCATAGGGGTTGGATTTGATCTCTTTGGAGTGAAAGATTATGATGATTATAGGAGGTCTCTTTACGGTGAGATCACCCACAAGGCCTTGCTTGTTGACGCCGTTGGTACTCTCCTTGTTCCTTCTCAGCCCATGGCCCAGGTATTACATCTTTTTCTTTTTAATGTTGCATTGCATTCAGTTTGTTCTGAATTTTGTTTCCTTTAACGAATTTGATTCTCTCTCTTCTTATGGTTAGATATATAGAGAGATTGGGGAGAAATATGGAGTGGCTTATTCAGAAATTGAGATATTGAACCGATACAGAAGGGCTTATGAACAGCCATGGGGCAAATCTCGTCTCAGGCATGATTTTTTTCTGCGACAAATTTTTGTGCTCTCCTAGAGTTAGTCAACTTGATCATTATATTTGTGGGTTTTGGGTTTGGATAACATTTCCCTCTTGCTTTAGTAACTTTTCCCTTTTTCGTGTAATCTTTCGTGCTTTTTCCTATTCTAAGTTTCTGTATCTTAGGAACAGTTTTAAAACAAAATCATCTTTTTGGTTTTTTTTTTTTTTTTTTTAATCCTTACCAGTAAACCTTGGAATTCTAAGTGGTAATCTGTATGATATTTGTTTTAAATGATTGGTACTGTGCTTTTTTACTTGTTTTCTAATGACTCATGGCTGATTGAAGCATTCCCAGATCCGTATCGATTTATTTATTTATTTTTATCCTTAGCTGTAAGCGGTAATTCTCTATGATATTTATTTGTTTATTTTTGTTATTTCCTCTAAATCTTGGAATTGTAGGTGGTATTTCTTATTTGATATTTGCTTTTAAGGCCTTGTACTGCGCTTTTTGACTTGTTTTTAGATGACTTCATGGCTGAAATATTTTCTGCTTTTTTTTAGTGCCTCAACAGTGTCGTAGGTAGGAATTTTAGTGCCTCTTTACATTCTGAAATATTTTCCGCTATTTTTTTCTGGACAATGAAGGGCGACTATGTTGCTTTGGAAAGGCTTGCACATTGATGTGTTGTTACACTTTGATGATTTGTTTGAATGCTTAAGTATCCTACAGAGCATTCTATAAAAATATAGATTTTTCCTTGGCGATGGTATTTGCTTAGCTCCATGGACATCGTTTATCATTCATTTCAGATTGGGATAATAAAATCAGCTTGGTGAATAATGAACTGATTTTGATAGCATAGTCAGATGAATCTATTCAATTTAATTGTAGCTTCATGAAATTAGTTTTCCTATATCTGAAAGTATTTCGGGAAGTTTTATATGCTATGTGATCAAGTATTTGGGGAGTTAGTATGTAATTCCTTCTTTCCCTTATTTTTTTAGTTCTTCTTAATAGCTATCCTAAGTATTATTTCCCCACCCAACTTAAAACTCTGTCTAGATAAATTTATTTCCCTATGTAATTTATGACCTGAAATAAAATTTAGGCTATTATCATTTTGTGAAGGTTACTGTGAGACTTCTATCAACTATAGATTTTAAATTTTTCTTTTTTCTTTTTTGAATTTGATGTGGTGTATTGATGTTCTTGCATTCCCTTTTAAGGTTCAAAATCCAGTAGTTCTGGAAAATGTTTTAATCTTGTAGGAGGCTATATACTTGGTGAAAAGTGATGATAAATGGACTCATATGCTTCTGTTGTATCGGATTCTTTTGCTCAAGGACAAATTGACACAAGTTTATATTCGGATTGATTTCTGCAGAATTAATAAATCCTATTTTCTTGAATCATATTATTTCAATTGCAAAAATTCATAGGAACTTTTTTTCCCTACTTACCCTTGACATGGACGTATTTTCAAAACTTCTTGCAGATATGTGAACGATGGAAGACCTTTCTGGCAATTTATAGTGAGTTCTTCCACTGGCTGTTCAGACTCTCAGTACTTTGAAGAACTTTATAACTACTATATGACTGAAAAGGTAGGGTGGTCAATATATATATATATATATATATTTTGTGAATTTTTCATTGCAATCTTAATTGTTGATGATCTATTTTTTCCTATTTCTTTGTTTTTGAATCTTGTTTTATAGGCTTGGCATCTATGTGATCCTGAAGCTAAGAAAGTATTTAAGGCTATCAGAAAAGCAGGTGTCAAATTGGCTGTTGTGTCAAATTTTGATACTCGATTAAGGCCTCTATTGCGTGCCTTAGATTGTGATCATTGGTTTGATGCTGTTGCAGTGTCAGCTGAAGTAAGTACAGAGACCTTTCTTGGTTTCTCTAAAGATGTTTTATGCAAAAAAACAAGTGTGTGAAGAGTATACCTACTTTCTTTTGCTACTTAGCATGTTACAATTGAAACATGGAAGAACTACATAGTTGGTTCAAGTATCCTTTTTTCTATTAATCAAGAAGTAGAGAATCCTAGAATTCTGGTTTCTAGATGTAGTATTTCTTTTTTGGAATTTTTTTGTTAGCTGACAGATAAGTTGCATGAATAACTTGTAATCTGTCTTATCATTGGTGTGGATTTTTCTGTCAACTTTGGCATCATCTTAAGCAAAATTAAATTATTATTGGTTAAATAGAGTTATTTAATTAACTTAAATTTGAATGAATTTTATTCCAGCTTGTTTTTGAAGCAGTGGAAAATTATCTACATCTAAGGCAATATTAAATTTGCGTATGGTCAAAGATTGTTGTTATACTCCTTTAAATGATTTATAAATATGGTTACAAGTAAACTATAATTTTCTTGTGTATTCAGGAGTGTATATATGGAATATGATTGTTGATTCTTTTGTTTTTTTCTAAACAGGTTGCAGCAGAGAAGCCAAATCCAACAATATTTCTGAAAGCTTGTGAGTTATTGGGAGTAAACCCAGAGGATTGTGTCCATGTAGGGGATGATCGTAGGAATGATGTGTGGGGTGCGAGGGATGCAGGGTGCGATGCTTGGCTTTGGGGAAGTGATGTTCACTCCTTTAAGGAGGTAAGCTGTAATTTTTAACTACAAAGAAGTGAAAGTGGACAGAAAAGGTAGAGAAGATCTGGTCACAGATTTATGTTCTATGTGTCTTGTTTGAGAATCTTAACTGTATTGTTAACTTCTGTCATTCACTTCATTTGAAAGATTCCAATATGGACAATTTCTATGTTAATTCCCATTTTATATTAGTGTGTTTTTTCCATTATCAAGCAGAACTTTAGTGACAAAAACCTGCAAAATTTTGTATCTGTTCATCAATACTTGCACTATTCTGATGTTGGTGTTACAGACAGGTATAAAATGGTTAGCTTTAGTGTTAAAATCTGATGAAGTTAGCTTAGTTTCGATAATGAGGGTTTTTTTCGGTGCCAGGTTTGCATTTTCTTTGAAGTGTGATCTAATTGAAGTTTGTTAATGCAGGTTGCTCTTCGTATAGGGGTTGAGGTTTAACAGAATATTGGTGTGGAGGACAAGTTAAAAGAGGCTTTATGTTTTATATATGTAGGTTGTGCTTTTACTGAGTCTGTATATTCTTAATGAGAACTGAAGGCTATTAATATATAGATATATATAATTTTGCAGATTGAGTTATATATATATGCCAGGAGTGGATGAGGTAACTGATGAAATATTATATCCAAATGAGAACAAATAATTGTGGAAATCTTATTATCCTTTTCTTGAAAAAAAGAGTATTGATATCAAAAGAAAACAGTTAGATCTTAAGCATAAAGATTCAAATTTTTTGGGGTGAATTTGGGAATTTTAAGTATGCTGTTGGTAGAAGTCAGATGTTGGATGACATTTAATTTTTTGGAACCATACTGTTTTGATTATATTAGATTGGACAGTTAGAGGGTTTGACTGAATAAATTAAAATAGCATTATGGTAAAATTATTCTAATTAAAAATAAATTTTATATCAAATATCAATAATAGTATATTATTAATTAAATATAAAATATTATTAATCATATAATAATATATTATCATTATACTTAATTTAATGTTTATTAAAAATATACATGCTATCAATAAAAGTATTATAATTATTTTCCAGGATTTGATGACTTCACGTAGAGAATAGAGATCAATAGGTTTGTAATTTCGTGTTGTCTTATTCTATTATTCTATATAAAATTATATAAAATAACTTTTTTTTCCCAATTGAAAAACAACACTTTTTCCAAAGATCATAATGAATAGTGGTATTGGTTGACCAAAATAATTTTTTATTTTTAATTAATAAAGGGTAATTTGTTCACACGAAAAAATAAAATAAAATAAAATAAAATTATTTTCAGGTTACATTAAATTAAAAATTATTTAATATAATTCTCCTTTATATTTCAACTTCCCTTTTCAGGGACTAAAAACGAAGTGTATTACTGTATTTTAACCAAACAAAAAATTACATTAAATGGTAATGTTTTAACCCTTGAATGGAAAATTACTAATTCAACCTTTTGTCTTATAAAATAGCACCTTCTCAATTTCAATTAATCTTAATAGCCTTAATAGCCTTAATATAAACGAAACTCTTCTTATCTTTATTTGATATCTATATTGACTCAATATCTCTTTATCTTCACTGGATTCTCCATCTTACTTAACCTTTTTATCTTCGTTCGATCTCTATATTGATGTGTTTTTTAGATTTTAGGTATATAATATTTCTATACTTCCAATTTAAAGTTGTGTTGAAAATTAAGTCTATTGTGTTGATTATTGTTGATTGAGTCATATAAGAATGACAAGTTTATATATATAGAGTTTTAAGGTCTAGTTGGATTTGTCTTTTGACTTTTGATTCAAAATCTAATATCTACGAACTAAGCCTATGTTATCTAGTTGAAACCTATGAATTAATGAGTTTCCATGTTTCATCTTAAAAAAGCAAGAATGAAGGAAAACGAAGATTGGCCAAAAGGGAGTGTTGGTTATTAAGGTTTACATGGTGTGTATGAACATAAGGCAATAGAAGTGTACACAAAAATTTCCATGCTTGTATGACACACACGCAAAATAATCAATCAAAACATCTTGTAATCCCTATAGGATCTACTTCATAAAAAATGAATTACAAAATACATAATATAAAACTTATACAAGGTTTTAAAGCCAACACAAAATCAAAACTACATTGATGGCTCCTTCGTTCTTTACGTGGCACAGATCTCGCCTCTAAAAGAATATTATCCACCCAAAAGTAAGGTAAAGCCTTGGTTTCCACACGAAACACAAACCGAGAGGTTTATTCGTGCATAAAAGGTTTTCTGGAACCTTATGCAAGGTTGTGATAGTGAAAGGTCTACAAATTCTAAAAATTGCATCTTTTTATATAGGAGACAATGCATGGGTCATGCATAACTATGTAACCAATGTTTATCCAATTCCATGATATTTATATCAATCTTACTATAATATTCTGAAATTAGAATGGTCTTTCTAAGTCTTAATTAAGGGTAAAAAAAAGATTTTATAGTCAGAGATTAGACTTGAGAGAGTTTCAAGGGTATAATGCTCTTTTTAGAAAGGCTCTATATGGTTTGTGCTTAATGCACAACCGTGTGTCTTTTGAACACACACATATGTGTCCCTTGTATGAAAAACATGACCATGTACTTAATTGGTACATGACTGTATGTCTTCCTTGGGTGGCATAGGTATATAAAGCAGAAAGTCGCGTTTTCAATAAGCTTCCTTAGTTCTTTCTCCCTTTTCTCTTCAACTAACCTTAACCAAGATTTAGCTAGCTTTTAGTAGTCAATCCAATCAGGATTTAGTTAGAGTTAGAAAAATAGAAATCCTTAGCAGTTCTAAGTAAGTCTTTCCTTACTCTTCCTTGTTTCTATAGTATGTGTCTTCCTAGATGAGGTTAGTCAGTGATAGAACCATGTTTTTAACTTAGTAAGTATAATCTTAAGATAAATGATGTTGAGATAGAGGAAGATTTTGAGTTAGGAGCATGAGTAGAACATTTGCATGTGCATATGTGTGTTTTATGTATTTAAAAGTGTGTTTAGCTGAGATTAAAAGTTATGAGATGATGAATGTTGTGATAGAAGCTTATGGTTGCTTGTTTATGCACTAAAATGAGCTTAATTGAAGATAAATTAAGATTGGGTTAAGTTTGAGCATTGTTCTGCAAGTTTTGGAGACAAAAATTATAGAAATAGAGTGTGACATATGCCAATGTGCGAGATACACACACCTATATGTCCATGTTTCTTTGTATGGTCACGATCATGTAGAGCATACACGATTGAAACCAGTGTGCCAGTCCCTTTAGGCACATGACTGTGTAAGTGAGGGTCACAATCGTGTAATCTATTCTAATTATGCATGATCGTATCTTAATGAAGTCACGACTGTGTTGGTGGTGTAGGCTCATGTACATAGGGACACGATCGTGTGTCCTCAAACACATGCTTGTGTAGTAAGGCAAAAGTTAGTAAAAACATTATATAAGCTAGCACGCCTTGACACACGACCACACATATGTCCGTGCATGAAATGCAAATTTCATAAACAACTTAATAATTAGAAAAACCTTATAAAATGACAGTAAAACAATAAAAAGAAAAATATTTTTCCAGAATCACACCTTTAAACTCATGCAAGGATAAGAAATTTATCAACAGTCTAAAACAACATAATCTAGTAATAAATTATGATAAAAAAAGAAATAAGGAATAATATAGTATAGTAAAGGAAACATCTAGAATAAAAGACTAGTAGATACACAATATTATACAAAATAGCGTACACAGAACTCATTAATAAGTTTAATAAGTCATAGAAACTACAAGTGATACTCAGAACAGAACTGTAATGGATTCAATGAGATAAACTGTAATCACAAAAAAAAAAAAAAAAAAAGATAACATGTATGATATGCATTACGTGACATGACATGTCAAAGTAGTGTTTTCTAGAAAAAAAAAAAAAAGATCAAGTGATCTATATGCATCAGTTTTTCAGTATTAAGTCCAATATTCGGATTAGTTATTAAAAGTGAATACAAGAGGGTATCTGTGAGATTTTAGATTTCTGGTTGCAGAGTAAGAAGAGAAATTGGATGGAGCCCTATGACCAATCATGAGTATTAAAATAGAATACACCGTATTAGCTACCTTCTAACTTAAAGAAGGAAGATAGTGAAGATGAGAAGAGAAGTGATAGAGTGCTAAACTAGAATAACTAATGATTCATACTTTGTTGTATATTTATACCTATATACGTAATTATGGCAATGTATGAGTCAAAACCTTTGAAAGAATGAAGTCTATAGAGTATTTGGAGAAATGAAGCACTACTAGAAAACTAAGGAAATATAGTTAGTTAGAAATATAATATCAGATAAGAAGTATTCATATGTCATATATGGATACAAAAATGAACTTAGCTAAATTCCTATAAGAACTGTAAAGTATGTTAGCTTATGGAAACTAATAAAGAAAGAAAATAAGATAATAGAGATCAGAGAGAACTAAGTGAGCTAGTTCTAGATAAATCATTTTCTTGTTAAGTCGTATACGTATACTCATATATGTACTTATGATAAGGTGTAAAACAAAATAAAAGTAGTAAGACAAGTTAGAACATAAAAGGAAGTTTACTTAACTAGTCAAGGACCAAACTAAGTCTGCCAGTTTAGCATTGACATTAGTCATAAGCTAAGTAAAGTTTATTCGACTCAACGTGTAAGAAAGATAATAAGCCAGAATAGAAAGATGTCTAAAGCTAGATCAGAAGAAGCTATTAGACTATCAAGAACTTAATTAAGTTCATTACTTAACAGTTAGCCATTGATAGATCAACTTAAAATCTACTTAAAGATAGAGATAGAAGATGCTTACTGAGTAACTCGTTACTCATTCCCTATAGTTTTTCTTTATTGTAGGTTAGCATCTTGGGAAGTTGAGTTGAAGCATGAGATAGATGAAGAGTGGGATATAGCTCGAACGGGTCTTCACCTAATGTTTTCAGTTTTATATATATATATGTATATATGTATTCAATTTTTAGTAGATAGCATGTTGGTGACTTGCATATTGTGTATTGCTCATGCATATAGGGTGTACAATATTATTTATGTCTTCAGATATTAATTTAATAGTGATAAAATATGAGTTTTACTCAAGATACTGTACATGAGATTTTTCAGTATACCATCATGCTACATTTTCTACATGATACATAGTTTTCAGATAGATAGTTGAGTAAGATCTCTGCTGTATGTATTAATAAAAACTTCTTTTTTTAGAACAATATAATAAAATATAATTATTTTAATAATAAACATAAATAATATAGTAATAGTAGTACACACGATAGCAGGTGCTACTATACACTAGTGAATTTAAGGGTTTGATACATGTCTTAGTGAGACTTAGTGTTATTGATGCTAATAACATGTGTAAAAATTAGCATGAATATTATATGTAAATGTTTAATTGGGTTCAATTGTGTTTTGGTTTGAGTTTGGTATGCTTTTACATTTTTATAGATGTCATGTCATAGTAGTAGAGCATGACGCACGACCGTTTGCTTATAAGCACACGATCAAGCAATCATACTTTTACAATATCATGGTTATATATGTTGAGTGTGCACGACTAGATAAGTATGAAGTGTATGACCGTGCATATAGGTTTATGGTTGTGTACCCATACTAGTAGCAGGACTATGACCAAAGGGTCACAGTCGTGTTTGAACAAGGGTTTGTAATCCCGTGCAACATAAGGCCATAATAGTATCCTAATGCACGATCATGCATCTTGAATAAGCACAACTGTGCGTCCTAAATAAGCATGATCGTACAACAAGCCTAAATTACAGAATAAAAAATAAAACACCAATAAGCTATTTTTAATACACCCAAAACTTAATAATATAAGAAGAAAATAAGACATCATGTATAATAAGCATTACATGACATGACATGTTAAAACAACATTTTTAGAAATGGATTAAGCGATTCGTATGCTTGTTTTTAAATTAGAAAATATGATGTTCTAGACATCATTTTAGGGGTGGATAAGAGGGGCATCTATGAGTTTACACGTCTATTAGAGAGGGAAACCAGTGTTTGTTAGAGAGAACATGATCTTTGACCAAACTTATTACAGAGAGTGTTGGTTGTGCATCAATGTGTTGAATTTCTATATTCATCAATCTGATTAGGATAACAGGTATTTTCATAAACAACTTTTAGATATAAGTTTTTTATATATGTGTGTATGTGTGTGTGTGTGTGTGTATAGATCTGTAGATATATTTTATTTAATATTTTTAGATTACAACTTTTATCATTATGAATCTATTAACTATATCATTATGAAAATCAATGGGTTAATTATTTTCAATAAACCCTTATACAAATTATGACTTGCAAAAGTTTGGACTACCCAAATCCATAATTTTGTTATGGGATAGTCTCTTTGTACTTGCTTGAGAACTAATGATGAATGTTATAGAACATACATCTTGTGATATTGTTTAATATTATTTTATTCACAAATTAAAACAGTAAAAAAAAAAAAAAGCACAAATCAATCAATAGTCCAACATATAAATTAATAGTTAAATTGATATATTATTTAAGTAATATTAAAAGTAATTTTATTTATTTAAATATTATATATTAAATTTGAATTATAATTAATAAAATTAAATTGAACTTAATTTTGGTGCATGTTTACTTTTATTTACAAAGGACCGAACCATTGATATTTTCTTGTTTTTTAAATATAAACAAGTTAAAATATCTTGGAGAGTCCTTGTAATTAATTTCATATTTAGTTCTGTAAAAAAAATCCTTTATCAAACTTAGGTCCCTCTAGTAACTCGAAAAATCGATATAAGTGAAGTGAACAGACTATTTTAGTCGTGAGGAAAGGGAAGATTCTAAGTACGGAGGTCCAAATAAAAGGTTTCAAAATTGGAAGTTGAAGGTCTAGCAGGCGAAGTCGACAGAACATGGAGGAATATGACGAATCGGAAAGAATCAATGGCGAGAAAAGTAAAATCAAAATAAGTGAGCGAGAAGAGACACTCTACGGCGTTCTATACCGTTTGATTGCGATGATTGTCTTCCCTGATCGGAATAGTAGCGTCGGATCAACTCCTCTGCTGCAGCGTGTCAAAATTTCTGTAACCGAGAATTGTTCTCCCCTTCGCGAAGCTTCGAAACGGACTGGCCAGAATATTCTTCTCTGGACTCGTAGGGGCAGTCCTCTTCGTGCACTTTTGGTCATCTCTGTGAGCACCAAACATACTCATGATTTACTTTATATTTATCTATGTCAAGATTTTAGATTATTAAGTTTATTATTATTGTTGTAGATTGTTTCAATTTTTGCTAATTTTCTTTCTTTCCCCTGTTTTGTTTTCCTTTTAAAAGTTTATTTTGAAACCTGATTAGTTATTCAATTTTGTTTCTTTGCACTCTTTAATTTTTTTGTCTTGGCTATCCTTTCTGCTTTCTTCAATGTTATACTCTCCGTCGCTTCACTCTCTTTGCACTATAAAATCTTATTCCTACTGTTGTGATTCTTGTTCTTTATCCTCAGATACAACATTTTGAGATATCAAAGACTATAGTACGATCAAATAATTTCAAATTTGAAGATCCTTTTAGAGTTATCAAAGGAAAAATGCCGAATTTTAGGTTATTAAATTAAATTCAAAATCATGTATTAAATTCTGAGATAGGGATAATGGGGAGGACTTTTCCCTCCAAAAGTGGGTAAAAAAAGGAGAAAAAAGAAAGAGAATGGAGAGAAGATCGGTATGATTCTTGTAGTAGACTGAAAGCAAGTGAGTACATCATGGCTGTAGGCATTTCTAATCATCTCACCGAATTATGTAAAAAATCCTCATTTCAATCTTCTAGACTCTATATAGATACACACTTCTAACAATTTTCAAAAGCCCATAGTAAACCTACTCGAGTCTTCTCAAGCTCTAATCGGCTCTACCATAACAAGCTTATGCAAGCCTTTAAATTGCATACATCAATTGGAGATGAGAAATTGCCACCACAATTTGGTGCTAAAAGGAGGGCATAGACATATTTCACAATCACAATCACAATCACAATCACAATCACAATCACAATCACAATCACAATCACAATAGTGACCTGCTAAAGTTGGCATAGAAAGACATCAAATAATTTATCCGTAAATGGTTCAGAGATTGAAATTGAACTTATCTCCCTAGACCAATACATCTTTAAGACCAACACATTGCAGTCTAAACATGGTACTATTTTTAGGCCTCAAAATGATTTTCCCACTGTACACAACCAGCACACAATAGTATCAGAATGCTATACCCTATAGCATGAGAACCAAGTTCAGGGACATCCAAATTGCATAATACTCTTTGCACTCATTCTTGACAAGGGCAACCAGTTGATTGTCAAGACACTGGCCCTATTGTCTCCTAGCAGAGACCCCTCGTTAGGTATTAAGGAACAACATTTGGGGGCATAAGACATTATTTCTAGCTCTACCAAGGCACCACTTTAGGCAAACATATGTAATTCCCAAGGCTTGTGAACCTTGTGGTGTGTGCTCTCCAACAAATGACAAGAGAAGCAACCACAATTGCTCATTCACAAGGCTACTGGCATACAATCACCTGAATGCCTTTCAGGTCTCCCAGGAGAAGGTGACTGAATGCGCTACAATGCTTACAACTTCTCAATTAGCGAAATAGGGTCTTCGCCGCTTTGATTCAAGTCGAACTGTTGATTCAAGGAGTCCAATGGTTGACTTTACCTAACTGCTATCCCTAATGGAAGTGGAAAAAAATTATGTGGGAAATGTTATCAACAAAGTTATTAGGCCAAGTGTTAGTCCTTTTTGAGTTTGGTTTTGTTAATTAGAAAGAGAGATAGGGGTGGAGATTTTTTGTTGATTATATTGACAATTTCAGACAAATTTTCAATTCGCACCATAGATTAGTTACTGGATAAATTGGGTTGGGGGACAGTTTTCTCTAAATTAGATCTCAAGTGTAGTTGCTACCAAATCCAGGTGTGAGACTAGGATAGGAAGAAAACAACTTTTGGGACACGTGATGATCATTTAAAGTTTTTGGTTATGTTATTCGGTTAATTGAATGCACCAATAACTTTCTAATCATTGATGAATGTGATATTTTATCCTTACCTTTGGAAATTCATTTCGGTGTTCTTTGATGTTATTTTAGTGTACAAGGATTGGAGTTCATATTTATAGCTTTTGCGAACCACTTTGGGTGTATTAAAGGACCATCACCTTTTTCTCAATAGGAAGATATGTTCAGTTAGCCTCAACTTGAGTATTTGGCACACATTATTTAGGCACAAAGAGTGGTAGCTGATCTGGCCAAGGTGGAGAGCATGGTGAGTTGGCCCAGTCCAAACGATGTTAAAAGGTTGCAAGGCTTTTTGAGATTGACAGCCTATTATAAAAGATTTGTATAGGGTATGAGAACATTCTGGAGCCACTCACTTGATTATTAAAAAAGGATTCCTTTGAATGACCAAATGAAACATGGGCAACCTCTAAGACTCTTAAGTAAGCTTTATCTTTAGTACCCATACTAGCCTTGTAGTGTTTCAGTAAGGTTTTTGTATTGGAGAAAAATGCATTAGGAGTAGGTTTAGGCATTGTCATGTCGATTACTTGTATTAGTCATGTGCTATTGGAGAGCTCTTATCTCAAGTCAGTCTATGAAGCGAGAATTAATGTTGTCCTTGTAGTACAAAAATGGTGCCACTGTCTATTAAGTTGAAACTTTATTATTTGCGTTGATGGAAGTCTTCATTTCTTAATGGAGTAAAGGGTCTTGACATAAACTAACAAAAATGGGTGATTGAGCTATTAGGGTTAGATTTTTAGGTAGTTTACCATCTTAACTGTGAGAACAAGACGTTAGATGCCTTGTCTAGTAAATCTATGGGGTTGGATGAGTTACCAATTCTATAAAAAATGAAAACCATGGGTGTTGAGGCCATTGAAGAGGAAGTGGCAAGGGATGAGCTTTTGAAAAGAAATCATTCGGGAGTTGTTGCTAGGTTCTATAAGCCACTCAAGATTTACTTTGCGACATGGTACTCCTTTACAAGGGCATGTTAGTTCTTGCAAGGAATTCCGCTTCCATCTCTCAATTTTTTTTGGACTTTCATGATTTACCTTTCGGAGGTCACTTGGGATTCCTTTGCACCTATAAAAGGATCTTAATTATGTTGTAATAGGAAGGATTGAAAAGTGTGGTGAGGGAGTTTGTAGCAGGTTGTGATGTTTGTTGACAAAAGTATGAACCCATGAATCCTGTTAGATTATTACAATCCTTACCTATTCCCTTGTAAGTTTGGTCTAATATTTCAATGGATTTTGTGGGTGAACTACACAAGTCACAAGGCTTTGATACTATTTTGGTAATGGTTAATAGGTTAACTATGTATGTTCATTTCCTTTCTCTAGAACACATATTTATGACTAAGTAATAAAGGTGTTTGCTAGGGAGATTGTATGACTCCATGAGTATCCCAATTCAATTGTATCAGATCAAGATTAGGTTTTTCGAATTGCTTTTGGTTAAAATTGTTTTCAGAAGTCATGAGGGTTTGATACTATTTTGGCGGTGGTTAATATGTTAACCATGGATGTTCATTTCCTTTCCTTGTTATACCTATTTACCACTAAGTAACGAAGGAGTTTGCTAGGGAAATTGTTTGACTCTATGAGTATCCCAATTCTATTGTATTGGATTGAGACAAGGTTTTTATGAATTACTTTTTGTCAAAATTGTATTAGGTTACAGGTACTTCCTTGAAGCATAACTTAGTCTACCTCCATTGATGGAGTTCGGAGGCATACTTGCGTTGTTTCACTAGTGGACAACCTAGGCAGTGGAGTGACTTTCATGAGTTGAATATTAGTTCAATACTACTTTCCAAGGGGTCATAGGCATATCTCCACATAAGGCCTTGCATGGTTGTGACGCACCTACACTCTTACACTTTGTAGATGAGCCTTCTTTGAATGAAGAGGTCAATCTTCAAAGAGTCATTGTAGAATTGAGTGAATAGATTTGACAATTTCACTATACTAAGTGAATGGATATTAATATCTTCTTTAATCATCTAAATGAGCAATAAGTAATGTATGTTTTAACTAAAGAAGATAGACGCGATAGTTTTGGGATGATAGTATAAAAATACAAAAAGTTTCGTGTCAAGAAGCTCTAAACATTCTTGAAAAACTCGAAATACTTTAGCTTCAATAAGGTATCCATGCAAATGAATTATTACGTACCCACAAGTTCAAAGATGTGTTAACAATTCTAAGGAATAAATCATTGTGCCAAAGGACCATAGATAAATATTTTATTTCATCTTAAACTTTTAATGCAATGTAGCATATATATGTTTTGAAATATATATAATTATTACTATTAAATGGCAAGGTTGGACTTAAAAAATTATAACTTATTATGATGACGTGTTCTTTTAAGTGTAACTGGCCTAAGTTGAGTCCAAAATTTTTTATGACTACATGGAGTTTATTCTCATAGAGAGTATTAGTATAGAAAGGTTTTACTGCATTTTTTATTTTTTAATATACATAGTCTGGTCCCATCCAATACTATAACAAAAACACATGACTGTGTGACAAATAGTGTTGGTCTAATCCAATCCATTGTAATTCTAATAAATCAGTCTGGTCTGGCTCCCAAACACCCCCTTAGTTTTTGAGATTTGGACATCTGCCCCTTATTTATGGATCTATAAATAAAGTTTTCGTAGTTGAGTTGATGTACTATTTAGCTTTGTTTTTAACCTTCTTGAACATGAAAGCCTTTCAACTAATTTCATTACCTGACATGTTTTGCTCAATGATAACTTGAACCAGCTTCAAACAGAACAGAACAAATTTGCAATTGGCAAATAGGAAAATTGATGAACTTAACCTGCAAATCACTTTCACAGTTGCCTCATGTCTACTTAACAGAACTATTAGCATTGACATAAACATTTTGTGATGATCTAGACTGAAGGTCCTACTTCTTACACCTTATCATCTTTTTCTGTCACGTCCTGGTGAGGAGTTCTGAGGTTTGTAAACCTTTTAAAATTGACAATCATATTTCTAATCAAAAGTTGATATCCATTTCATGCCTTGTGAGTTCCTTATCAATTGTTTATTGTGGCCATTGGATCCAATTTATGTCCATTGATTTGCCTTAAAATCAATAATAGTTCAGTGTTTCTTTGCTGATGTATTTACTGGCTTCTGTTTATTCTTTAATGTTAGTTAAAGATCTTACAATAGTGGATGCAACATTCAATCCTTATTCTCATTTGCTTGAACTAAGAGTCTCAGTATCTGAATATTAGAGTTGATGAGTTCCCTACAACAATGGATAATATGTGGTAAATTACGGTTGAACGGAAGAAGCCACAAGACAAGGGAGTTTCCTGTTCTCCATACTGCTGCCATTATTAGCAATAGAATTCGCTAGGAATTGTGCTTTTCTCAGTATTAGTTATAAAAACCATATTTTATTATTTATCTAAGGAAGCATTTTATTTTTGCGATAGGAAGGTTTAAGGCCTAATTATACCTGTTTATTTAGATCTATTTGTAATTTAGTTTCTTTAGTTGACTAAGGTTTAGGCTACTTATATAAATTACAGTTCTTTTTCTTATTTTATTGAGCTTTCAAAAGCTATCCTTATATATATATATATAAAAAAAATATTTGTTTCCTCCATTAAATGCTCAGATTTTCCCTTTGTTGTTTCTCTCTTCCCCTTTTGCTTTTTTTTTTTTTTTTATAATTATTATTTAGAGAACAAAGAATATTCACAGTGAGAAAGACCTGAGAATTTGAAAAAGAAAAATCAGTTAAATATGATCCATTGTAGACATTTTCTCTCTCTCTTTTTTTTTTTAAATTTATTTTGTTATCATTATTGTGATTTTTTTGGTTTAAATATTCATCTTTCTTTTTTTCCCTTGACTGGAGACTATATTCAAATGTCTTCTCAGTTTTGGATTTACATAATTTTAGGTCTCCTCCCTTTGATAAATTGTACTTCCTAAAGGAGAGACATGTTATCATATGATTTATTCAAGTTTTTCTGGTATTTTTTCAGAGAAGAATGGATAGGTAGGAGAGTAAGACAATGGACAAGAGAGTGTTTAAGCATTCTTCTATGTTGAAAGAGCTTCCTAGTTTTAGATCAAGATGATTTGTAATCTCTTCCCTGCTAGCATGTCAGAGCTTGAAAAGAGAGACACATTATTGTATAATCTCTTCTAATAACATTTCTGGTTTTTATTTTTACTTGAGCCTAAGATCAGACAAAGATGTTGAGATGGGTAAATGATTTGCATCTCAGTACTTATTGTCCACTTTCAGATACTTTGCAATATTGAGTATCTGCTAACTGGTCTCTAGACTACTATTGTTTTGCCAAACTTACACCAGTAGATTAATTTGGAGTCATCCTTTTTTCAGTGATAGGATGCATAACCATCTGCCTTCAATAACCTCAATATCAATTTATTTTTTTTCCAATTCTTTCTTTGCTAGTATAACATTTTGTTGGTTCAATTTGCAGAATTCCTGTTGATTCTTTTGGAATTTATGCAGGTTGGGATGATTACTCTTCTTACCTTGACAGGATTGGTTGTATTTATGCTTTTCCTTCTGACTGCAACTATCAATGCCATTGTCATCTCCCTTCTCGTTTCTTTAGCAGCAGCAGGAGGCTTCTTGGCATTATTTTTTGCTTGTGTAACTGCTATTTGGATTGGGGCATCATCTGTTGCTGCTTTTGTTATCTCCACTGCTACAATTTCAGCAATTTTCGCTGTTATGGTGGCCACAGGTATTGCTATTTGGGATATTCCTTTGCTCTTGCTTTTTTTTTTGTAAATCTTCCTCCAAATTTTTCCTATCTGCTACATGGTTAGTGACTTCTTATTATTGACAATTGCATTTACTCGTGATATAGGAGGAACTTTTTAAGATTGATGTTGAATTTCTTGATAATTTTTAAAATTTAGCTGGCTAAGCTTCTATTTGAAGTTACTGATCTGAGTGCTGTTTTGATTTCCAAACAAGGGATGTGGTATTATAATATGAGAAATTCTACTTTTCTGTACCATCATTTTGTGGTTTCTGTAATGATCTGTAATTCCTAAAATCAATGTCGAATGGTCAGAGAGGATCAATAACTAATTTGCTTGTTTGTTGTCATGCCTGTATGCTGATATATGTCTTTGTTAGTTGTATGACTTTAATTACTTGGTCTACTGCATTTGTCTATTCTACTGTCTTAAAGCTGCACGTGGATGTTGTGGGGTGCCTGCTCGTATCATATGCAAAGTTGTCCGGCACTCGAATGTCCAGATTGTATGCTTCATAGATTTACTTGTTCGTAGTGGAATTATTGTACCACATTATGTTAGGGCTATGACTAGGTAGTAAAATATCCCCAATTAAAAACCTGGTGCTCAAAAATGTTTATCTGTTATATGACGCATGACTCTTCTATTATAAAATCAGTTCACGTTCTTCAACCATTCAATGAATTTGTCTTTTAACTCTTGTTTTGGATAAATTTTGTCTATTTCAGGTTGGATTGGGGTCCTTTGTGTTTTTTGGTTGGCTACGAAGAAGAGTGTGGCTCTTGCTAAGCACTCGTTGCACTTAACTGGTTCGACAATTTCGGCTTACTCTTCTGCTCAGCGTGGTCGTCGCCAGAATGGACTGGATGTTACTGTGAATTGAAGTGTTGCGACAAATATATAACCCTATGTATGTAGTAGGCCTTTATATGCCTTCAATTCTAGTGTATGTTTAATAATGTTCAAGGCCTTTTCTATGGTTTGGAAGCGTTTGTCTTTTAGTGCCGTACTGAACGAGTTTTGTTTTGTATATTTGTACATGTATGATCAGGACAGCCAAAGCCGAAAGCTTTAATGGGTGTTTGACTCAAGGTTTGATTATTTTGCTAATCTCTTTTTTGCAGTATTTTCTTAGTTGATTTCTAAATAAACCATTAGTGATATAACAAGTAATATAAAAATTAATCTGATTAATATCTTCATTTTATATATTAAAGATTATCAAATTAATTTTAATTTTGTTATAATCTTGTTATTATTTATTAAAATTATAAGGTAGATAAATAATGTAAAAAATATTTTATAAAAAATATATATCGATGTTAAGATGACATTAGGAAAAATAATTTAATTAATTGATTTTATAATTTGATAACATGAGAAAAAATACTAATATGTTATTAATATATAAAATATTTTAAATTATATATTTTAGTTTAACTTAACATAATGCTATTTCTATTCAATAATCTTTTAGAACAAAATTGGGTATATATATATTTTTGTATATATTTTAAGTATTTAGATGATGTATTATCATAAAAGTAAATGCTAATTTATTTAATGACATATTATGTAGGTATACAAAATGTATACATAGTATTATTCAATTCTTTAAGGGCAGTTAAGTAAAATAATACATTAATATTTTTTTCATTACTCTCAATTAAATAAAATAATTATTTATATATATTAACTTTTTCAAATAAAATAATAATTTATGCTTAGTAATTTTTAAGTAATCTATGCTTATGGTAATTTTTTATTTTTAGTAATAAAAAATTATTTGAACCAAATGTATGCTATGTAATTCTAGAATAGGAAATTCCAAAATGAAAGCTTAAGTTTATTAAATGAAACTTACCACCTTTGAATATTAAGAGAATTGTTTAATCTACAACTTAGTGAACCATGAAAAAAGGAGGAATCAAGACAAGAATTCAATTTCTGAATATAACAAAAATCATGTCACAACATAAGAAAGACAATGTGAAAATTAAATTTTTATTAGAATTGTTGAGTTCTAATTTTATTAGAATCTTTTTTTATTATTAAAAGTAGTGGTTGATTTTGTTTAAAAAGTTGTTTTAGAGTCTAATTGAAGTCTAATCCCTATAAACTTGTTTCTTAAGGATAAAATTTTCTAATAGGCTAGCTAGATTTGTTTTATTTTAGAAATTTATTTCGTAAAATTCTAATGGGATGAAGTTAAGTTTCTATTAATAGTTATCCTGATTTTTTTAAGTGTTGGTTTTTTAATTAAAATAAGACAATATTCAACCTATAAAAAGGGTTTTGAGTTTTAAAAATCAAAATATAAGTTGTTATATTACTAACCAGTATGTACAATTTAGATGATGTACTATCTATAAAAATATATAAAAAAAAAAATCACTGCATCATCTATTAGCTCCTCATTTTCTTTAATTAGCAGTAAAAGACGAGAAAGAGACAACAATATGTTCAATGTATACTTCGCATTTAGATAAGTCATAGTAATCAAGCCATTGAATGCAAATCGAATCAAGAAACCTCTAAAACAAAAGAATATTATAAGTAACAATCACCCACCATGTTCTATTTTCGTCAAGTCACATTGGATTTTAATCTTTTTTAGGTATCACTCTCTAGAAACGTAACCCATGTCATCCATCAAACCCATATATGAGTTTTTGGCCTACCACTCCTTAATATCCAAGAATCTTATATTTTTTGAGGATTCTTTCACCTTGGTTAGCTTTATGGTTCGATCTTTGTTAAACCCTTGTGGGTTTTGATTTGATGAAAAATTTATATTAAAATAGATAACTAGTTATTGCATTAAATGATGATAATAAATCAAGACAAAAGAGTTATATTTTATAGGTTTGGTCAGACACATGATTGTGTGTGTCTAGACAACATGATCGTGTATGTCTTATAAGAGAAACATACGATTTGGTTAAATTGTGTATACGTCTGTGCAATAAGATGTGAGGGCACATAATCATACAACTTTTGAGGGTATGATTGTGTGTCACTAAATATAAGGACACACTACCAAGGCCTATCGTGCATGCCAAACAGTTCTTATATATAATAGTAATCAATAGGTGCATGCCTATCTAAAAAAGTTCATACGTCCATGCAAATGGAACAAAAAATGGTTGAGTATTCCTTACAAGATGAAAGATGATGATGGCCATGTAAAAGGACCTTAATCAATTCAAGATAAACTAAGTATGGAAACTAAGCCAACAAATATGAGATTATAAGCCAACAAAACATCCCACCATCGACACAAAATAGGTATACAAAAACAAGTGGATAAATATGAGATTATTGTAAGAAACAAGACTAGACTAGTTACCTAAGGCTAATCTTAAGAGGAAGGTATTGATTTTGATGAAAATTGTGTATCTATATCTAGGTTAGAGGCAATTAGAATACTACTTATGCATGCAATTTAAATTTCAAATAAACATGAAAAGTGCATTTTTGAATGATATTATTTAAGAAAATGTATATGTTGAATAACCTACCAGTTTTAAAAACTCAAATTTTCCAAATCATATTTTCAAACTTAGAAAAATACTTTATGGTTTAAAATAAGTTCCTAGAACTTGATATGAAATGTTAAGTTTATTTTTGATTCAAAATGTCTTGATAAAAGAAAAGGTGGATACCACCTTATTTATTAAAAAACATAAGTAAGACATCTTAATTGTACAAATTTATGTGAATGACATCATCTTACTAATAAATAAATTTGTGGAGAGTTTTCTAAGATGATACAAGGTGAATTTGAAATGAGTATGATGGGTGAGCTCAACTTCTTCCTTAGACTCCAAATCAATCAAAATGAAGGAAGAGATTTTGCTTAACCAATCAAAGCACATTCAAGACCTCCTTAAAAGATTTAACTTACATGAGGCTAAGGAACAACCAACTCCCATTGTCTTTATCTTTCTTTATACACTAAGGAACTCTATTTTCTCTTTTTCACTCCAACAACTTGATACAGTCTGAATCTTCTCATTATAGAGCTCGACTTTCCAAAGGTAGAAATCATTCCTTACCTTGACAGTGAAGAATGAGGATTTCATTCCCCTTTACGGTTAGGACACAAAGGAATCATAACATTCTACCCAGTCCTTCGAAAGCATGTTTCATTAAGTTTGTTCATCGAAATAGGTACCCTTAACCTTCTATTTTTGCTTTTCAATGCATTTTTTTTAAGGATATTTAGCCCTGTGAGCCCATTTTTTGCACTATGATAACTTAATTTTGTCCGTACTATCTTGGTTATAGTTAGAATAGGCTTAGGAATGTTCTTAATGTTGTTTAAGAGCTAATTCATGTACTGTGATTTTTTGAATTTTTAAAACTAATGTATGGATTGCTTTAAGGCATAAGCAGATAAGCATTTACTGGTGCTTCTCTCATATTAGTATTCACTACAATTCTTTCATGCACATGTGTTTCATGCTCATGGGTGTCTACCCGTTCCTATGTATTCTTGACCCACTTTATACATTAATTCTAGAATTGCCTTTTTCAATCAATTCAAGCCTTAAGATTCCATTTTTGTCCTTGCAATGAGTAATATAGACGTATTTAGGCTTCAAATTTTCAGCCTTGTTATGAGGTTGGCCAAAATTACCTTTTTCCCTCAATGGGCTCTCAATTACCAAATTGCCCTTAATAAGCTCCCACTCAGAAAAACTACTTTTGATGGGTATCGAATATGTCAAATTGCCCTTAAAGAGTATTAAAACTATAAAATGGCCCCTATCATGCTTTAAACAATTAAATTGCTTTCAGTACGCATTGAGATTATAATACTACCAATAATAGGCCTTAAACTACAATATTACCCCTGTTAGGCACCTAGTTACACAAATGCCCCTAATGGGCATCAAAATCACGAAACTATCTTTAATAGTCATCAAATTAAACAAATGCCCCAAATAGGTGACAAATTATAAAACTACCTCGGATAAATGCCAAAATTAAACAAATACCCCCAATAACAGTCTAATCCAATCCAGAAAACCTATCTGATCTTATTTATATTTAAAATGAGCCTCATATATACACTGTCATTTACTCTTATTATGTGCATATTTTGGAATCATAGGTTTTATGTGTTGTTACATGGGTAAAGATGAAAATCATGATATATCAAGAGTATAAAAGTGAACAGATGTTTACAAACAACTAACGGTTTAAGTTTGGAGTAAAGCAAACCAATATAAAGAAGATATGGAGAAGACAAATGCCTATGCTATGACATCAAACTAAGAGTAAAATCCATGTTATGGCATGACACCACAAAAACATGTTGTCATGACGTGGATATGCTATTATGGAATAATAGGAAAAGAACTTTATGGTGCCACTATAGGGAATAAAGAAAAATTTTAGTGTTATGTCACTAGAGGGGAAAAATTAAGGAAGTCTATTCCAATTAGGAAAAGGACTTCTACCCTGATATAAAAAGGAAAACATAAGGGGAGTCATTCTTTTCTCTTTTTTTTTTCTACAATTTTGGACTTGAAGAGAGTCCTATCAAAGGAATCGAAGCAAGGACTTGAAGATAATCAATCTAAGCAAATTTTTTGAAGATTCAAAGTCAAGATTCAGATTAGATCAGAAAGTACACAAGATCTCAAGGCATTTTACAATCTTAAATTTTGTAGTGCAAATTAAAATGAGGTTTATAAGTCATTGTAGTTATATCTTATGACTGTAAACTAAACTTTCATTACTATGGAAAAGATGTATTTTTCTTGTAAACTCAATTGTTGATAGTAAAGTATGCAATTTATTTTTCATATATTGAGTACTTATGATTATGTTTAATGCTTTTGAGTGATTAGCCACCATTTAACTGATCTCAAGGTTTGTATGAGATTGAAAAGTGATTATAAATCATCATCTATCATAACTGCCATAAGCTTAGCAAAAATAGTTATGCAGCTTATGTGATATGGATGAATTTCTAAGCATTAATGTGCCTTTAGCCATTGATGGGTACTTTAAGAGGTGGTAGTTGATGATAGGAATAGGTTAATATTAGGCTAGAGTTTTTATTACTATAATAGCAAATTTGATCATCAATAAAAGAAATCTCAAATAAATTACTAAACATCAATGATTGAGTGATCAAGCAAATGAACCCTCAGCCCTAGTGTCTTAGATTCTGCGTTAATCTTTCATAGTTGTTGATCTAGATTACTTTCATTTAGTCATTTTAATTAGTTGTTTCAATTAGTCAATTAGTAAGTGTCATTCCTTATTGATAATTCAAATAGTATAGAAATTAGGACGTTTAGGAATCAATATGATCTTTATGGGAACAATAACTTGAATTTGACCTTATAATACTCAATCGAACTAGTATACTTGCTAGGAGTAAAGGTTTGGTTCATAAACACTCAACAAATTTTTGGTGCCTTTGTGAGGGACTGTTAGTTGATGCTAGACTAAATAATTTGTTGCTAGTTTGGACAACAATTTTCGTTTTGTTAAGATATTTGATTTTAATTTCATTTCATCAAGCTTAAGTTAGAGTTTTGTTATCCATGTTTACTTCTTGTCTTTTTTTGTGATTTTGCAGGTTAGTTTATGAGTAGATAGTCTAGTTTAGAAAAGCTCTCCTTCAATCTTGAGATTGAAATGACCTTGAGGCTTAACTTAAAAGAGCAAAGAGACTTGGAAGAAGGAGAAACATGTAATATGGCTAATAACAATAAAGGAAATATGACAAACAAAACTCTGTAGGAGTATGTAGTTCTAATAGTAGAGAAGTATGAGTCAAGCATTAAGAGACTTGTTGGTCAAGCCAATAACTTTGAAAGTAAACCAACAATTATGCATATGATACAAAGCTCAACATAATTTGGATGAGCTACTGAAGATTCAAATTCGTACATTTAGAACTTCTTAAAAATCTATGATACATTTAAATACAATAAAGTAATGGACGATGCCATTTGACCATAGTTGTTTCCATTCTCCCTAAAATACAAGGCTAAAGCATGGTTGATATCATTTTCTATTGAAACAATTATAATATGGAATGATCTAGCTAAAAAACTATTAGCAAATACTTTCCACCATCTAAATCGGTAAAAATCAGAAACGACATCACCTTATTCATGTAAGGACCTTCACAGACATTATATAAGACATGAGAGAGATATAAGGAGTTATTGAGGCAATGCCTACATCACGACATCCTTATATGGCTACAAGTTCAGACTTTTTATAATGGGATGACACTAAAGATTAAAACATTAATTAATATAGTTATAAGGGGATCTATTAATAATAAGATACCCAAAGATGCATATAAATTACTTGAAGCCATGACTAATAATAACTACAAAAGAATGACTAAGTGAAATAGATGAGTAATAAGGATATGTGATGTAAACACTTTCACAAATCTCTTAGCAAAAGTAGACACATTGCAACAACAATGTGTGGGAGGTATGAACATCAATGCAATAAACTCCCCTATGCTAACTTATGATTTTCCCTACAGGTAGACATGCAAGTGTTGATTGTCAAATTGGAAAAAACTTTGCCTCATCAAGCATAAAACTAGTTAACTATGTAGAGAACTAATAGAAAGGAAATTTCTAAAACAACCCATACTATAATACTTACAACCTAAGTTAGAGAAACCACCACAACTTAGCTTGGAATAATCAAAGAGGTCATAGAAATTAAATTCAAGTCCACTAACAACCAAAAAAGAAGTCTAACATAGAGGTTATTTTGTAAACTGGTACAATAACAATCAAATTTTATAGAAAAAACGAAGCACTTTATAAAAGAAACCATGGCTATTCATAGAAATTATAAAGCTTACATCCATATGGTAGAGACAAGAATGAGTCAATTAGCTAAAAAAATAGCAAACAAATCATAAGGGAAACTACCAAGCAAGTCACCAATCCTAAATATCATGCCAAGGTAATTACTCTCAAAAGTGGTGCAATTCTAAAGGAACTAGACATATAATAGAATTCCACATCTTCATCAATAGAAGAACTAAAAGATAACTCTAAAGATGAAAAACAAACAAAAGACACCAAAGATACATTCCAAAATGGAGAAAAGCTAAAGAACTAAAGGAGGTAAAATACACATCTCCTCCACTTGAGGAGCTAATGCTAGTTCCTTTTCCACAATGATTAAAGACCCAACAAAAGAGAAACAATTTTCAAAATTTCTAAAAGTGTTCAAGAAACTACAATTAAACATTTCACTCATAGATGCACTTGAACAAATACTTACATGTGCAAGACAAGGAGGATAAGTGAAGAGGAAATAGTCGTGTTAAACGAGGAATTATAGTATCCTAGGATTAGAAATACCTTTTAGGGTAGAGTTTGGGGGTTAAATATGAGAAATAACAATAGATTGGGAGTTAGAAGAGTTTAGGGGTAAGATAATAAGTTTCCAAAGCCTGTGTGACTTACGCATGATTCTCTTTGGGAGATTTCTATCATGCGTAGTGCGAAAAATGAAGAGTTTTTATTTTGCCTTCTGTACTCCCGTGCACTTTTGGTTGCACGCCCTTGTAGGTGTGTTGGAGGAGAGAGATGAGAGTTTAAGTGTTTTCTCACCTAGGTTGATCCTATTTTTCAGCTAAGTTTTCCTTTGCTTTCAGAGATTCATAACCCTAGAGTTGAGATTCAGCATCCAACAACTCCCAATCCAACTAGAGAGGAAAGAAATTAGTTAGAAAGAGTTTCTAGCAATTATGGCAAGAGGTAAGTGCTTCCTTACTCCTTCCTTGAGTTTCCTAACATGTATGTGATGTTGTGTGCTGCATGTTGTGTTCCCAGCATGCTTATGATTGATATGAATGAGTTTATATGTTGATATATTGATGAGAAATTGCCTGAGATGATGATTTCCACCCATGAACCATGCTTGCTTATGGTTGTGTGTGAATATGTGAGAGAATGAACATTTTTATAGTGGATTGTGATGTGGGGTGTTATGAATGAAATTGAAGCATGTTGTATGCTTATTGAAGTGTTAGAAATGTATGTTTTGAATTAATTTCAGATTGGTTAAGGATTGGTATGGTTTCTTGCAAGTTTCAGGTGGTTGTTGTCAGTACAGAGCAAGACACACGCCCTGTGCCTATAGATGCATGCTCGTGTGCCTTTACTTTTGCAGGGACACACCCGTGTACATGAAATGTGCACAGCTGAATTGTAGGAGGACACGACCGTGTGTGTGTTCTTTCAGTGTTAATACGCAGAAATTCTAGAAGCTTGCACGGTCGACTACTTGGCTAACGCACGGTCCCGTGTGTCTCTACACATGCCTGTATGCCTTTACCATGCACGCCCGTGTGTGTTCCTTGCATACCTGTGTGTCTTGACCCATACACCCGTGCACAAGCAAATTTTCCAGGAAATGAGTTTAAAATGAATAATTAAGCATAAGAAACTTATCTAATGGCCATAAAACAATGGATAAGCATAAAATGAGATAAAATAATGCTACATAAACATTTCATAGCATGATATGCCAAGGCATCAACATAAAAAGAGATCAAAAAATCTGAAAGCATTAGTCATTCAGTATTCAGAATCTGATATCTGAGTTAGAGTTTTGGGTGAACTCGAGGGGGCATCTGTGAGATTCCAGCCTTCTGACTATGGTCAGATCGTTCAGTTTCAGCTTATTGGTCCGAAGACTAATATGTTATATTTCAACTTTCTAGCTTTTCGCTAGATTGTTCAACCCACATGGCTAAGATATCGAATCCATGTATTCATCAATCTGATCAGTATGATAGGTATCTTTGGATACGTATAGATTCAGATGCATGCATATTCTATTTATAGTTAGCATGACATGATACACATTTCATAGTATGAATTATTAATGAAATCAAGAAAACAAAATAAGCAACATCCAGTTTGTTGAATGAGCAAGCGAATGTGTGAATGTTAGGGCTAAGGCCAGGTATGAATTTCCTTGTGTATGCTTGCTTGGGTTGAGGGAAGTAAGGATCGTTTACTGGGTAATTTTATCACTCATTCCTTTCCTTCTTCCTTTCTTGTCAGGTATGTTTGCTGCTGGTAAGGAGTGGGTAGATTATGGTTGACAGGAGAAGGCTCCATATCAGTGTTTAGTTTGGCCTGGTGGGTTATTTTGTAGATTTTGTAAATACTCAGATGTATGTGTGTACAAAATCATGTATTTATGTAAAGTGTATTTTAGGCCACCCTTGTATATTTAAATTTTAGCTTTCGCATGTGTATTTATTTTAATAGCAGTTTCTTTTTTCGTGGGATTCTTGTTACGTATATCGAGATTTTCAGTATATTAATAAAAGAAGAATAAATTAATTCAGCAGCAGCAGTATGTGTGGCAATGGGTCCTATAGGAATGATGTGTAATATTATAAAAGAAACTTTAACCAAAGATTAAAGATTCAAGAAGTTTCACTATACCTTATACTATAAGGGATTGTGATTTTTAACGAGTTTTATATGATTTAGGTGTAAACATAAACCTAATGCCTTTTTCTGTTTTCAAAAAGCTTGGAATTAAAAAGGTTAAGCCTATGACCATGACTTTACAATTGACAAACAGATCCCTCACATATCTAAGAGGCATAGTGGAAGATCTCCTAGTAAAAGTGGATGAATCATATTCCTTGTAGACTTCATGGTGTTTGACATGGAGGAAGACAAAGCAATGTCGTTGATATTGGGAAGACCATTCTTGGCTACAAGTAGAGCACTTATAAATATGAAACAAGTTAACAAGAGTGAATAATGAGACTATAGCATTCAATGTTTATAATGTCATGAAATACCCTAATGATGAACAAACGTACTTTAAAATTGACATTCTAGATGAAATCATAAAGTGTACTCAAGAAGTGGAGGAAAAATAGAGAAACATACTACCATTTGGGCACAATTTAGATAAAGACAAAAAAAAGGTGAAAAAGATGAAATTACAACCACTACCCTCATAATGAAATATGTATTTTTTAGGTAAGGTTGAAACTCTTCCTACAATCATAAGTGTTTTATTGATTAAAAAGGAAGAGGATGAATAATTAAAAGTGTTTAGGGAATATAAGTCAACAATAGAATGATGATAAAAAAGGAATAAGTCTTTTGTTCTACATGTATACAATTCTTGTGGAAGACAACTATAAACCATGTGTACAACCACAATGAAGACTAAATTCCACAATATGATTAATAACCATGCAACATTATCAAGGTTCATCCATCAAACATGCAAGGATCTAGCATTACAACATATAACCAATAAGCTAAAACTTACTTGGAAATTAAAGGAACATGTGAGGATAAGAAATAAGCATAAAGGAACTTTCACCAGCTTGCTTCAATCACGACTAATCTTTTCTTCCTTGAAGATTGGATAAAGGTTAAAATTAAAATACCAAGAACCACAAAGTTTCAAGGAGAATTCAATGGAAAAAAACATATAAGCTTTATGTATAAATTTTCTTCAAAATTCAGAAGTGTCTCTTACAAAAGAGAGAGAAACTTATATAGGTGCTTTACGTGCAAGAGGAAATGACAAAAATACCCTTAACACAAATTAGGAAACAAAAATAGAAGAAAGAAATCAAAATAAAAAAAAATTTACAAAAGTTGATACGGTACATAAATAGGTGTATAAATGTGTGTACAAGTTAGGCTAGTACACGAATGAGCATACCATCATGCACGTAGGAGTATATTTCAGATAAAACATTGGTGTCATAGCACTATGCTATAGAACATGTAAGTCGTACGTAGACTAGAATACAGGTGCCTTAGTATGGTGTTATAGTGCATGCGTAGATACATGCTAGGCCTTTTTAGCATCGCGACATGGCACTGTGGCAGGTAGCTACTATCCTTCATGATTTTCTTAGCTCATTTTTGCTCTATTAAGACTTGGTTCACCATGTGTTACTTTCATCTAGGCTGAAAGATATTTTGGGGTGTTTGAGGCTTCTAAAAATATTAACAAAGTTGTTTTGAAGTTGTTATGAGTGGATAAGAAAGGATTATACTTCATCAAGTAACCTAAGGGTTGAGAACCGAAATTTATATCATCCTCCCCTAGTTGGTGAGGATTTTCCCTCAAATCCAAATCGTTTTTCAGGCATTGAAAATAGTTGAAACTCTACTATACTTACTTGGGAGCTCCACTTTATAGGCATTATTGTTTACCTTCTCGAGGATCTTAAAGAGGTTATCAGCCCTTAGTGCCAACTTGTTTTTCCTTTTGATGGAAAACCTCTCTTTCCTCAAGTGCACCCAAACCAAATCTCTAGGTTTAAAGAGTTTTGGCTTTTTATATTTATTAGCGTTTTGCTTCGCATACTTGTTGGCCTTCTCAGTTTTTGCTCTTATGGCCCCATGCAATTGCTTCATTTGTTTGAGCTTCTCCTTAATATCTACACTTGGTTTTAAATCAGGTGGTAAGGAAACAAGGTTAATAGGAGTCAAGGGATTCACACCATATACAACTTCAAAAAAAGAATGCCCTTTAATAGTGCTAAAACTTCTATTGTAAATAAACTCAGCATATGCCAATTTAAAGTCCTAATCTCTCATATGCTTATTGACCAAACTCTTCAAAATGTTCTCCAATGTCCTATTAGTTACTTTAATTCGGTCATTGGTTTGTCGATAGTGTGATGTGCTAAATAAAAGTTTGGTTCCCAATTTTCCTTAAAGGTTTTTCTAAAAGTAACTTAAGAACTTAATGTCTCTATCCGACATAATGGTTCTAAGAATGCCATATAACCTCACAATATCATTAAAGAATAATTGAACCACATGTGAAAAAGCATTATCACTCTTTGGTACAAGGTATGAAATAGACTATTTAGAGAACCTATCTACAACCATCATGATTAACTCTTTGTTAATTTGAGTTTGAGAAAGGCCGCTATAAAATCCATATTATGATATTTCTAAGGTGATTTAGGTATGGGTAAAGGTAGATAAGAGCTAGATTTGAATTGATTTTTAGATTGTTAGCAAGTTCCACACCTATTTATAAAGGCTTGTACATCCCTTAACATTTTAAGCTAATAAAAATGCTGCTTAAGAACCTCTAAAGTTTTAATAACTCCAAAATGTCTAACCAATCCTCATTTATGGGCTTCTCTCAAAAGTAACTCTTTAAAGCTACACTTGGGAACATACAAATTATTCCTTTTAAGTAGATACTCATCATGCAAAACATACTCTTTATAGCCATTCTTTCTATATTCAAGCATACAATTTTTCATCTCCAAATCCTCTTCATAACATAATTTTATCAAATCAAACCCTAATACATTAGAATCAAGAAGAGTAAGCAAGACATACCTTTTAGAAAAAGCATTAACCATCATATTACTTGTTCCTTGCGTATAATTGGATATAAAAGAGAATGATTGTAAGAATTCCACCCATTTTGCATGTCATGGTTGAAGCTTATGTTGGCCATTGATGAACTTCAAAGCTTAATGGTTAGAGTAAAGCACAAATTGTTTTGGCCTAAGATAATAGCTCCAATGGTCTAAGACCCTCATAATAGCATAAAAATCTTTGTTATAAGTGTTATACATTCTTCAAGACACATTGAATTTCTTATAAAAGTAAGTAATTAGCCTTTTATTTTGAGTCAAGACCATACCTATGTCTATCCTATTAGCATCATATTCTAACTCAAAGACTTATGAAAAATCTAGAAGGGCAAGGATAAGAGCTTTACATAAGTTTTTCTTTATCAACTCAAAGGCTTCATTAGTGGCACTAGTCTACTCAAAGTTATCTTTATTCATACACTCAGTTATAAGAGTCATCAATGAACTAAATTTGGGAACAAACGTCCTCTAAAAGAATGCTAACCCATGAAAACTCCTATCCTATATGATGTTTGAAGAAATTGACCAACTTTGGATTGATCTACATAAATTTCTTTTTTCTACATAACATATCCTAGAAATATTACTTCTTTAACAACAAATTCACACTTATCCATCTTAGCAAATAATTATTGCTCTCTCAACATGTCAAAAACTTGCTTAAGATGGACTAAATGTTCTTTATCACTCTTATTATATACAAGAGTTTCATTAAAGTACACCACAACAAATTTGCCAATGAAAGTTTTAAATAACTTATTCATTAATCTCATGAAGGTACTTAAGGTATTGGAAAGTCCAAAGGGCATGAATAACCATTCATACAACCCTTATATGGTCTTGAAATTTGTATTTCACTCATCCTTTCCTTTCATCCTTATTTGGTGGTAGCCACTCCTCAAATCGATATTTAAAAAGACCCTTGTACTATAAAGCTTATCTAGTATGTCATCCAATTTAAGCGTAAGATACCTATACTTGATTATGATCTGATTGATGACCTTACTGTCAACACATATTTTATATGTTCCATCCTTCTTAGGTATAAGAAGAGCCAACACCAAAAAAAAAACTTATGTTTTCCCTGACAAACCCTTCTGCAATCAATTTCTCAACTTACCTTTGTAACTTTTTAGATTCTTAAGGGTTACATTTATAGACAGGTCTATTTCATAATAGGGCATCAAGTTTAAAATCAATTTGCTACTTAATTTTTCTCAATAAGGGTAGCCCATGTGGTAGATCATTAGGGAAGACAGCTTGAAATTTATCTATCAAAGGTTTAAAGTATGGGTTGGTGGTAGTTTCATTGGTAGGTATATTTCTTTTGGCCACCAATAAAGCGAGACTGGGCTTATGTTTTTGGAAAGCTTTGTTTAGTTGGATGACATTGAGGAAAGGTTTTTTTTTTAGGTTTGTTAGCTTGGATGGTGTTTGTGGTATAGTTTGGCTAGGTGATAATAGATAATAGGGTAAGGTGATGGTTTTCTTATTGAATTTAAAGGAATAAGTACTAAGTCTTCTATTATGTATCACCTCCCCATCAAATTGTCATGGCCTCTTAAGTAACAATTTGTAAGCATTCATAAGGACAACATCACAAACCACTTCATCTATATGCCTCTTACCAATAGAAAAAAGAACCACAACTTGATAGTGACTTGTAAGGTGTCTCAATTGCTCAACCATTAAAGCTTATAAGGTCTAGCATAGTCAAGGGTTGGTAAACTCAATTTCTCTACAAGGGTGGTAGAAGCAACAATAGTGTAACTTCCATTACTTAATATTACCAAACAAACTTTTCGCTTGATAGTACACTTAGTTTGAAACAAATTCTCCCTTTAATCATCTTTTGATTTGATTTATGCATGTAACAATCTCTTAAGAACCAATAATTTCCCTTGATCAGGATTGACTAGTTCTTCTCCTTTACTTTATTTTTTAATTTCTTCCTCAATCTCTTCATCTTATAAAGCTTCTTTTATAGTTGCAATCTCCACCAAGGTCATGACCCTATTGTTAGGATATTTGGCTTGGAAGTGACCATAGGCTTGACACTTAAGTCATTTCTTATTCACAAGTGCATTTCTATTAGTTTCATCTTATACCTTTGGTTTCTCCTTGCTAGGCTCAACAATCTTCAACTTAACAAAATCCTTAGGTAGGACATAAGGTTTGGTATATAATATAGGCCCCTTGTGAGAGCTCCTTTCTTCGAAAACTTTCTTAGGGTAGTGAATTTTAAGGCTTTAAGTTGCCTCTCCACCTTTATGGAAAAATTACATATATCATGAAAGGAGTGGTAGGCTTACAACTCTATATTATAAGTAATTTCTCTATTCAAATCTCCTACAAATCTAGCTACGGTATGCTTATTCTCCTTCGACAAATATTCCTTATCTTTAAGTTTTTGAATTCCCTTACATAATCCTTCATCTTTTTGTTCCCATGCTTCAAATTATAAAGTTTGAAGTAAAGGTCCATCTTGTGGTTTTTGGAAAGGAATCTCTTTTTCAACTTCTCTCATGATCTTACTCTCCTATTTCTTGGTTTTTTTCTTTCTCTCTTCATATTTTCCTACCATAATGAGGTATAACCTTTGAAATTCAATACAATTACTCTACACTTCTTTTCATCATCATACCTTTTATAGTAAAAAATTCTCTCAATGCTATAAAGCCAATCAACAAATACATCCAAATTTAAGCTACCATCAAATTCAAAGATGTCAAATTTCAAGCCACAGTCATCATCTTCTTCCTTTCTCTTTCCTCTTTTATAAAGTTCGTGATCATTAGAATCGTTAGATAAGGAAATTCTCTTATCATATGAAGATGTATAGATGATGGTTCTTTGTCTATAGTGATTAACCCTATCATAGATGTCTCTTGTGGTTTGAGCTCTATGATAGGTAATAGAAGGGTTATCTCTTAGGGTTAGAGGTGTTTTAGCTTGATTTTGGTTATTGGAACCTTGTCTTTATATCACCTTGGCCAAGTCTTGAGACATGTCATGCATTAATCTAGTGAGGGTTTCAAATTTCTCATTTAATTTTGCCTTCAAATCTTGAATTTGGCCTTCCAAGCTCATGTCACCAATTTTCTAAGGTGGTGGATGAGATTAAAAACTATCTCTGGTAGCCATTAAGTGAATTGGATTAGGTTATATTGGTTAGGGAAGTATTTAAGATAAAAGTAAGGTGCAGTTAAGGTTCTGTGAACAGTGTTTTAGAGATGTTAACAATAAATTCGAATTGATGAGTAATGTTTTTCCAAGAGTTATGGATGAGGAATATAAATGTTTGTGTTAATTGGTTTAGATTGATGCTTATGGAATTGGTGTTGGGCTTGGTCTTATGTTTGGGTTTGGGTTTGCATTAAACAATAAGGGTAATATAGTAACTTTAAGAAGAGTAGTTGGGTAATTTGTGATTAAGGTGAGATAGTAATTGAGAGTAAAATTGGATTAAGGCTAATTAAGGTGATTAGGGTTAATAGTTGAGTGAAAAAGATTAAGGTGCGATTAATGGTAAAATATGGTGATCTAGAAAAGTGATATGTACTAAGGGAAGACAATAAGGTCAATATGTTTGGCTACAATAAATGTTTGGGTGGTTGGATGTGTAAGTTTACAAGACACAAGGTAATTTACTGATGACGGTAAAGACAAAAGCAATTGAGGACTCAAGGTTACAAATTGGAATCAACTTCTTTTTTCCACGGTTTTCTTTTCTCTTTGGCCAATGAGAGAAAATTTATAGCACAATAATCTTCTTCTTCAACACACACTTGCATAAAAAGAAATAACTTCAAGGCAAAGTCTAATTTTTAATAGCTCTAAAGGGAAATTCCATAAAAAAAGGTTACCATACTACAACCAAATGCTTTGATACCAGAAATGATCAATACCCATGTAACATTATTAAGTTTCATTCATCAAACGTGCAAGCATCAAACGTTCCAACATATAACTAGTAAGCTAACACTTACTTGAAATTTGAAAAAACATGCAAGCATGAGCAACAAGTATAAAGGAACCTTCACCAACTTCCATCAATCACCACTAATCCTTCCTTGCTTGAAGATTGGATAAAGATTAAAATTGAAATCCTAAGAAACACAAAGTTTCAAAAAGAATTCAACGAAAAATAAATACAAGCTTTATGTATAAATTTTCTTCAAAATTCAAAAGTGTTTCTTATAAGAGAAAAACTTATATAGGTGTTTTACATGCAAGAGGAAATGAAAAAAAAAAACCTTTAATACAAATTAGAAAGAAGAATATAAGAAAGAAATCAAAATAAAACAATTTACAAAAGTTGATACAATGTACTGGTGGGCGCATGAACGTAAGCACGGGCATGCACATGGAATGGGTAAACGTGTAGGCATGCATACAAGTGTGCACCGTGTTGGGCACGTAGGCAGGCGAGCACGCGATCATGTATGTAGATATGCACTTCAAGTAGAAAATGACCACCGTAACACCATGCTACAGCACGTGCAAGCGTACGCAGGCCAAAGATTAGGTATTATGGCATGTCATTACGACGTGCATGCATATGCATGTTAGGTTTTCTTGGCATTGCAATAGGCAACTACTATACTTTATGATTTTCTTTGCTCATTTTTGCTTCATTAAGGTTCAATTCACTATATGTCACTTTCACCTTGGACTAAAGATATTTAAGGTGTCTAGGCTTTCAAAAATATCAAAAAAGTTGTTTCAAAGCTGCCATAAGTGCATAAAATAGGATTATACTCCATCAAGCAAGCTAAGGGCTAAAAACTAACATTCATATCATAATGAGAGAGGTGGTTGGAAAGGAAGTGGTTAAGTTAGTAGATGTCAGTATAATTTATCCTATTAGTCATAGTATGTGGGTCAATTCTATGCAAATGGCACCTAAGAAAGAGGGAGTTATTATGATAGCAAATGAAAAAAACGAGCTAATACCTATGAGGACAATGACTGGATGAAGGGTGTGAGTTCATTATTGTAAGTTATACTATGCCATTAAAAACGACCATTATCCCATAATTTTTATTAACCAAATGTTAGAGAGATTGGAAGGGCAAGTACACTAAGAGCAAACTACCTTTAAATGCCCTTATGGAATATATGCTTACTATCAAATGCCTTTCAAGCCATGTAATATGCTTGCTACTTTTCAAAGGTGTATAATGTTCATCTTCAGTGACATGGTGGAAAAATTATTGAGGTCTTCATGGATGACCTTTATGCTTTTAACTTCAATTTTTCTCATTGTTTATCTACCTTTTTGTAACGATGCCAAGAAACTAACCTCGTATTGTAATAAGAGAAATGTCATTTTATGGTAAAGGAAGGAATAGTCTTAGGCCATCTTGTATTGGCCGAAAAAATAGAAGTAGATCAAGCCAAGACAGAAATAATTGAGAAAATGCCACCTCCTACGAATGTTAAAGGAGTTAGAAGTTTCTTAGGCCATACAGGTTTTTATAAATGATTCATAAAAAACTTTTCTAAGATCTCTAAACCCTTACACAATTTACTTTTGAAAGATACATATTTTATTTTTAATAAAGATTGCATACATATCATTAGAACTTTACAATAACAACTAGTATATGCACATATCATTGTTACACCTATTGGACTTTACCATTTGAATTGATATATGATGCTAATGATTATGCAATAATCATTATGTGTTAAGACATAGAAAAGATGAAACACTACATGTGATTAGTTATGCAAGTAAAACATTAAATGATACGCAATTTAATTATGCTACAACTAAAAAGAATTGTTGGTTGTTATCTTTAACTTTGATAGGTTCCCTTCTTACTTGATAAGAGCAAAAGTAATTGTCTATATAGATCATACATCATTGAAATACCTACTTGTAAAGAAGAATGTAAAACCAAAGTTAATCATATAGATATTGCTACTATAAGAATTCGATTTGGAAATAAGCAATAAAAAGAGAACTAAAAATGTGGTTGTTAATCATCCATCAACACTAGAAAAGGGAAAGGAAGATCTAACTGGGGAAGACCAAATTAGAGAAGAATTTCTTGATGAACACCTCATGCATGTACAGTAAGCACTATGGTATGCAGATATTCTTAATTACCTAGCCATGAAAACAATACCTCCAGATATGTTGTACCATCAAAAGAGAAAGTTCTTTAAAGAATTGAAATATTAATTTTGGAAAGACTCCAGATCAAATAATTAGAAGATGTATGCTAGAAGAGGAGTTTAAGAGTATATTGACCTATTGTCACTCATATGAAGTAAGAGGCATTTTAATGGAATGAAAACAATGTTAAAATTATTGCAAAATGGATTCTATTGGCCTACAATCTTTAAAGATGTCACTTGATATACAACCAGATGTGAAAGATGCCAAAGAGAAATGAATATATTACAAAGACATGAAATGTCATTTAACAACATCCTAAGGGTATAGCTCTTTGAGTACAGAGGATAGATTTCATAAAACCATTCTTGTCATCATAGTTAAATAAATACATATTGGTGGTAATAGAACATATCTCAAAATAGGTACAAGTAGTAGCACTACCAACCAAAGAGGCAAACAAGTCACACAATTTATGAGGAATATCTTCTCATTATTTGGAATACCATAAGCCATTATTAGTGATAAGGGGAAACACTTTTACAATTAACAGTTTGAGACACTCTTAAAGAAATATAGTCACACGTAAGGTTACTACATCTTTTCATCCTTAAATGAGTGGACAAGTAAAGATATCCAATTGAAAGCTCAAGCATATCTTAAAGAAATAAAAAATTCCTCTATGAAGGATTAGGCAAGCAAGCTTAATTACACATTATGGGCATATAAAATAGCTTTTAAGACACTAAAAACTATGTCTGTTTATAATTTAGTCTATGGGAAATCATGTCATTTACCGACAGAGCTTGAGCATAATACATATTAGGTAATCAGGTTGATAAATTTTGACATGAGAATTGCGAGGGAGAAGTGAGTCTTATAACTCAATAAATTGGACGAACTGAGACATAATCCATTTGAGAATGCTAGAATCTATAAAGAAAAAAGAAGAAGGCATAATAGACATATATTAAACAAGAAGATCAAAGTAGGCCAGAAATTTTTATTGTTCAACTCTCAACTTTAACTGTTTCTTGGAAAAAGCAGATCAAGGCAATCAGGACCATTCATCATCACCAAAGTATTCCTTACTAGAGTAATTAAAGTTTATCATGAAACGAATAGGACATTCAAAGTTAATAGACAAAGACTAAAACATTATGAGGATAGAGACTTTGATAAAGAAAATGTTTCTTTCATGTTAAACTATTAACCATGAGGTACAACAGAACAAAGGGTAACATATAAAGACGAAGATTATTAGTTCTTTTAATCGGTGCTACAGTCGAAGAAGTGAGAGCAATTTGGTGCCATGATAGGAAATCTAGAAAGATTATGTCATAGCATAGATTTGATGATGTTATATGACATAAAAAAACATTTTGGTGTTGTAGCATGAGAAGAAGAGTTAATTTACTATCATGGCATTTCATTACAAAGACTTGAGGGCATGAGCGGTATTTGGTGTCACAACACAAAGAAGCCTATAAGAAAAAAATTATCAATGGGTAGCACTATAAACCATTTAAGTCTAACACTCATACAACTATCTCAATCTCTCTTTTAGGCACCCAATACCATACAAACCACAAAATCATCACAAAACTACCTTCAAAATACATCAAATAAATATCAAACACTTACCACAAAACTCCAATTTCCTTTTTTTTTTTTTTTTTTTCTATAAAACCTACCTAATCATAAACCCATTGCCAACCCATTATATAACCCAAACACCATCATAACTTATTTGACAAAATTCCTCAAAGAGATTCATCAAGGATTATAAAGAAGAAACCTTAAAACATAAGACTGTAAGGTTTTTGAGCACATATTAAGCATAACACTTATATCCTACATCACCATTTTAACTTAACAAAGCTAACAACCACCAAGTGTTTGACAAAAGTCCTCACCCAAAAACTTTAATCAATTAGAGGGTAATACTTTTAGAAAGGAATTAAAAAAGATACCTCATACTCATGTTGACATCAAAAGCCAAATACAAAGGCAAGCAAGTGGTTAGAGAGAAATACAAGAAAAGGCACAATAGAAGGACCACCACACAAAGTAACATATTTGTCTCTAATGATGTCTAATGTCAATATACACTAGCTTGTTAGAAAAATCAACCTTTCATTGAAGAAAGAGGACTTGAATTTGTAAAAAAAAGACATAATACATATTATTAAGGCAAAGAGGTGTGACAAATTCATGCAAGTGCCACCTTTAGCAAGTGCTCAAATCATCCAAGAGTTCTATGCTAATGCTTTAAAGGTTGAGGATGCCAAATTATTAGTTTAAGGTAAACTAGTTTAAATTAATGGCCAAACAATCAATTCCATTTATAAATTGAAAGATAACAATAAACACATGTTTGAAAGCTGTAAGGACACCATCATACCAAACTAAATTTAACATAAGATAGTGGTTGATAGATTGTCATAGACTATGTTTCATGGGAAACAATATTCAATCTAAGGTAACATGTTTCAGTTATTAGCTAGAGTATGGTAATATTTTGTATTTGCAAGGTAATGCCAACAAAAAATTACTCAAAATTTGATAAGGAAACACTATATTGGTATGTGAAATAATGGATAAAATTTGACTAAATATAGGTGAAATTATCAATTTCATGATCATGCACGCTACAAGAAATCAATAAGTGAAATATTATTTCCTAAACTGGATCACACAATTATGCATAAGAGCTAAGGTACCTTTCCATGATTAAGATAAAAAGATAGAGGTTAGGTTACCTCTAAACCAGTTGTATTTAGAGAAGATCATGAAGATAAGTAAAATTGGTCAACTGTTACCTTGCCACTTCCAAGAATGGGTTGAAAAGGATTTCATAGACCTATCCCTTGAGTAAAAAGTAGGATGCTTATTGAAAGAATGGGCCACCCCAAAGCATGTATAATGAAATTAGAATAAGAAGTAGATCAATTAGCATAATTAAATAAATAATTCCTTTCAATGTAGAGGCTCATATTCACCCAACTCTATATATTTAGCCTTTTACTTAACAACATCAAGCTATCTACCATCACTAAGCTTGAATGATAATGTAGTGCTAAAAACCCCTAAAGAATAACCTGTAGGCATACTCATGACAAAATAATCATAGTCATACCTCTCTTTTTAATGTTTTATGGATTATTTTTTGGGTTTCTTGTGTGTATATTTTTCGTGTTTCCATTCAATTTTATTGTTACGATTTTTTTTATTTTTGTTGTTGTTTGGAACTTCATTATTGTCTTTAATTTTCTACCTATATGAACTATCTACTTAATTAAGTGTTGAGATTTATGTAGTTTGTCCTATGAGCCACGATGAGTGCATTAGTGATGCATTATCACACATAATAGGTTAAGCAACAAAGTACAAATGCAAATGACTATAAAAGTATTCTAAATTTTATTTTCTTCAACTTTTTCTATTCGGGACAACGTCAAAGCTAGGTTAGGGGTGGGAAAAATTTAGAATGGAACTCAATAATAAATAAGCAAGATACATCAATGTCAAGCATTTATTATGCTTTTAAGCATTGTTTGAAATGTGTATGTATGTTTTTGTGTTCTTGTTATTTTAGTTTTATGTGTATGCATGTGTTGAGTTGGCCTATATGTCAATGACTATAATTAACTATGATGAATGATTGATATGTAATAAAATAGCTTTGCTTGAATTAAAAGTATGGAGAGACACATACTATGAAATTAAAACTATTAAGTTAATATATGTATAATTAATGACTAGATTTGAAGGATTGGTTGGGTGTTGTGTTTAAAAATGCAAGTCATAACCTAAAAACCCCCTAGGTAAACTTGATAACTATTGAACTATGGTTGAAAATATGCATTGCTTGTTTTCTTAGATAAAATGAATAACTAGACAAAGAAAATATTATAAAAATGGGCTTGAAACAAATGAATTGAACTACTTCAATATCTTAGTTGCTTAGTAGATTGGGAGTTGGCATGTCCACCATGAGTGATACACAATTGAAGAGCAACTTAAGATAAGATTAAGCAAAGTAACTTAGGTCTATGACTAATTGAGTAACCAAGTGTTTGTATTATAAGTATCGATTATTCATGTAAAATGACCAATTTACTGCCTAAAGAAACCAAATAAAGCCTTAAAAATAAAGTCATAAGTAAACAAGAAAAGTAATAAAGAATTTTATTTAGCATTATATATATGAAACATAAAGGTTCATGATATTTAAGGCTGAGGTGTTGCCAAAAATAGACCAACGAAAAACTTGTTGAAAGGTTAGCCTAGGGGATGATATTTATGAAATCTTAAAAGTTTTTTGTAATCATTTATACATGTGGATTCATCAATACATTTTGAAGATTTAGCATAGGTTTGTGGAAGAAATAGATGTTAGAATGATAAAGTAGTGGTATGTTGTTTTAAAATACTTTTAAAGAGAATGAAGTTAGTGAATTATGTATTGATTATTTGTTGTAGTTTATAAGGCAAGCAAATACGAGTTAACTCACTTGTGTTATATGCTTACATATGTATATAGTTATTATTATTATTTTTTTTTATATGATGTTTGTCAGTAATTTCACTAGAAACTCTTACGAGACTATAAATTATCTACTAGGGTCACTTAAGGGTTTAAAGTATTATTGCATACGTTAAATACAATCGTGACAATTATAAGTTTACTTAAGAAATTTTCTTTATTTTAATATTAAAATTTTCAATTATAAGTTTCATCTAGTTAGTCATAGTCGTTTAATTTGCTAAGGACTAGCAAAACACTGGTTAAGGGTTGTGATAAATGTCTAGAGCGTAGAGAAATTAGTGATACATTTATAGTAATTTAGGGGTAAAAATGACTATTTTGCCTCTATTAGATGCATATTTTAGAATCACGAGTTCTTTGTACTATTATACAAGTAAAGATAGAAGACACGATATATTAACAAAAAAAAGAGAGAAAAGATGCTTAGATACAATTAATCAATGTTTCAAGTCAAGTCCAGAGCAATGCAAGTCAATCTGATAAAGAAATGATGAAAACAAGTGTTTATGTTATGACACCAAACCAAGAGCAAATTCCATTTCGTGACATTGCACCATAAAACTTGGTGTCACAACATGGATACATGATCGTGGCATAGATAAAAGCTAACCTCATGGTGTCATGGCATGAGCAAAGGCTAATTCTGTTACTATTGCACCAGAGAAGGAAATTAGGAAAGTTTTCTCTTATTAGGAAAAAGACTGCTACCCTAATATAGCAGCAAAAAGACATAAAAAGAGGTTATCTTCTGAATACCTTTTCTATAATTTTGGATTTAGAAAGAGTCTTAGCAAGGGAATTAAAGCAAAGACTTAAAGATAATCAATCTAAGTTAAAGGTTTAAAGATTCAAGGTCAAGATTCACATTAGACCATGAAGCATACAAGATTTCTAAGTGAAATTTGTTTAACAATTTTAACTTTTGTAATGTAAATTAAAATGATATTTTTAAGTCTTTGTGTGTTTCATCTTGTGACTATGAACTAAACTTTCATTACTAGGTCGAGGATGTAGTTTGCTTGTAAGCTCGATTGTTGATAATAAAGCATACAGTTTGAATTTTTTTACATTGAGTAATTATGATTATGTTTAATGCTTTGGAGTGATAAGCCAACATTTAACTGATCATGAGGCTTGTATAAGATTGAGAAGTGATTATAAATCTTGATTTATCATAATTTTTATAGGCTTAGCGAAAGTGAACTAAAGATAATTATGTGGCATATGTGATCTTGATGAATTATTAATCGTTAATACATCTTTAGCCATTAGTGGGTACTTTGAGAGGAGGTAGCTGATGATAAGATAGGTTAATATCAATCAAGAGATTTTATTAACATAGTAGTAAATTCAATCATCAATAGAAAAAAGCTCAAATGAATTGCTAAACATCAATGATTGAGTGAACAAGTAGATGAAACCTTAGCCCTAATGTTTTAAATCTTGCATTAAACCTTCATAGTTATTGATTTTAATTTTTTTGATTTAATAGCTTAGTTGTTAAAATTAGTTATTAGTAAGTGTCATTTCATAGTGATAGTTTAAATAACATAGAAACTAGGACATCTAAGAATCAATACGGTTTTCATAAGAATAATAACTCGGATTTAGCCTTACTACACTCAATCAAACTAGTATTCTTGCTAGAAGTAAAGGTTTAGTTCATAAAACCCTTAACATGTTCCTACCATACTTTTGTCTTTCTTCATCTACATAAGTGGCAGAGACTCAGGAGCCAGCCCTGGTATGCATATTATTCTTTTTGACTTCTTGCTTTTATTTTTTGATTTCAATTGTATTGACATTTGAATTTAAAATGACTTAGATTTCAATATTAGGTGGCCCTTTTGAAGATTGATGGTGATGTACTCATGCTTGTTAGGGGACGAGTGTTTTTTTATCTTTTACCATTTTAGCTATTGTTGGAGTGTTACCTACCTTTGGCCAAATAGCTTCACTACCTCAGACTATTATACTTACTTCTTTTACCTCATCCATCATTCGTAACTTCTTGGTCATTCTAGTAGACCACTCTTACTATACTTAGGGGGACAGAGGATTAATCAAGGTGTAGTTTACAGTATACTCAGGTCGTCATAATAATATACCCCTCCCAATGCTAGTTATATATCCATAAAATGCATTTCCTATATGAATGAATTTTATTTATCTATGTTTATTATTGATTATTTGTTTTTCTTTGCTCTTTTTATGTGCTTATGGAGGTTATGAACAGGTCTTAAGTGGCATTGGTGGGTGGCATTGATAAGTCTTTTGGCTGAAAACCTTACCATTTATCTTTGTCTCTATAAGATCATTTAGTTCAAATAGAGAAGGCTTATGCTCAAGACTAGCAAGAGATCGACCAATTGTAACATTAATTGAATCAAAGAAGGGATTCAAAGGTCATTGACTCATGAAGTGGAAAAGATTGATAACCATAACCCTTTATTTCTCTAACTGATTTACTTTTTGTTTTGTACATGTACCTATTCTTGGTTTGGACGGTTGTATTTATTTTGCACATTTCTCTAATTTTCATATAAGCAAAATCTAGCTTCTATAAATAAATGATAATCCATTTTTATATTACAATAATTGATAATTTTAAGCAAATATGAAATTAAACTATAAAGTACATTCATTTTTTCTTTCTCTTATGAACTACTATCTTTATCTCATCGATAATTAGTTAGATCATTCAACTCGAATGTTTATGCCAACATCATTGTTTGTCATATTTTCTAACATAATCCATTTAAACTGGATGACCCTTCGAGCTCAAGTAATGTACATATGTTATAAGAACCTCTTAGTTAAAAGCTAAGTGGCAACCCCATGGTTTGGATTTGGAAATGTTCTGCTTCTTCCCAAACTGTCTACAAATGTGTGATATGTCATAGAATGATACTACAAATAAACCATAAATCACTATATGCATAAGTACGAATAATGTAAATCTCTATTCTTCACCATGGTTAGCACTATACAACCATGCTCTCGAATAGAGTTGATAACCAATTGATCTAGTTATCTTTTATTTGAGTGGACAATCTTAATTTTTGTCCATAAAAATACTTCAAATCAATGTGGGCTATGGATATAGGCTACTCTACTATGGCCAACTTCTCATACAACTAGATTTTTAACAACACGACGCTCACTTTTAAAAATTTGATGTTACCATGAGTGATTTCATCTAATCTATTCAAATTTTCTGTTAGAATTACCAAGACTCATCAACAATTACCAAAAGCTTGTAATAGCCTCATTATTGCTCAATCACTAATAAGTAATAAGACAATAGATCGAATATAAACATCCTAATCCAACTAGAGTTATCTAATCATCCTATTTCTTGGCATTTTTTCATCAACAGTCCTAGACATATCCACTCCTCTCCTATGGATATCGAGTGGACTTATTTAGTAGACATTTTTAAAATTCCTATCATGGCTTCAAGATACACCAAATAATTGTGGCAGATAATGTCTTCTATAAACTCTTAAGGGTTACACAAGATGGCATTAAACTCCTTAATAGTTAGACATATTTCCATAGTATTAAATCTTAACACGTGTTTCTTTAGATCCTAAAAAGTGGTAGCCAAAAGAAAAAACGGTTGGTTAATACTACAATGTTGAAGGTGCTTCATTTTTTTCAACTAAGCCTATTCTGGCTAATTCTAATCTAAACCTTTCAGTTTTGCCATGAATTTTGTCAAACTATCCCAGATTGACCTAGCCATTATTCTAAAAAAAAAAGGCCAACTAATGAGTTCTTCTAATACATATGGTATGTTCACTAAAAGTATGATGCAAATTTGTATTTGATTGAGGTTATTATTTATTTAATCCCTATTTTAGTTTAATCACGCTTAGGTTCATGGGTCTACTACTCTTTTGACACCCATAACCATTCTTTCCTATACCTAATTATCAGGAAAGTTTTTACACATATTAGGTAGCCTAGACCTTTCAGATTAATTTTTCTATGGTTTTTACTAAGGTCATAGTTATTCATATGTTCTTTTTTCATTTTAAGAAGAATTCTAAGGTTTTCTGAAAGTTCTAAGTTTGTCTTTTGAAGTGAATGACAACACTAGTGGTGAAGGTCATCAATTATTGATATGTGTTAATCGCATGTATAATTTTGTGGTCAATTTATAGAGTTTTTATAAGGCAATTTGACCATTTTATCTTTATTATGTACATATTTTGGGATCACATGTTTTCATGTTTGGTTTTGTAGAAAATTTTGGTTTTGATTTGAATTCAATAGAACTTAAGTTGAAAAGACACTTATGAAGGACCAATTGATGGTTTGAATTTAGTCTAAGTAAGAATAAGTGGTCGAAGCACAAAAAAAGGAGAACATTATGCACCATAGTAGGAAAGCAAGGGTTTTCACTAAGTTTGAACCTCATAATGAAAATGTATTCCCTATCAAAGTTATAATAGACATCTCAAGCATTTTAAAAAGATATTTTGGAGAAAAATCTGAGTTTGTTTGGGTCTTTAATTGTTGCCATAAATTTAAGTTTTCTTGGTGAAATTCTATATCTGACCATTAAGAACTAAAATAGTGATAACTTGAGATTCTAAAGTCTAAATAAGTTGATTTTTAAAGTCAAATAAAACTAGACATCTAGGATTATAACTTTTATGTAGACCAAAAATTTAGATTCTATAATCTTAATGCCATAGTGCAACACTATAGTGCCAAAGTATATGAAAATGGAAGAAACTCAATGTTGTGGTATAACATTGCATAGTAGAAATCTACGTTTTTAAAAACTCTATCCTAATTTTAGACTATATGTACTAATTGTAATCCTACTTAAAAGAGGGAAAGTTGTTGTAAGACAATTTTAGAAAGATTTTTCGTACAATTTTGAGACGTTCTTGATTTTGTTTAACGATTCGATCGATTAAATAGTATGGATTGTAATTGTGTGATGATATTTTAGAAGATTTCAATAAAGATTCAAGGATTTCATCGAGTTTCATTCTTTATCTCTATTATGTTTTTTCTTGAATCTGAATGCTTTTTCTTGCTTAAAGATAAACTAAATCTTTTTTGCTAAGACTAAGGCTAGCTAATTCACGGATTTGTAGTGTTTCTTGATTTTGATTGAAAAGTTTGTTATTTCTTTGTGAGTTTGTGTCTAAACTTAATGCTTGTTAAAAACCTGATCAAAATTTAATAATATTTCTATTGTATGATTAAGACCGAGAGGTGATACCACATAAAAGCTGTGAGAATAAAAACCATGAATTAATTAAATACAAAGATATATGAGTTGATACATACAATAATCGTAGGCACAATAGTCTTATGTTGACAGCTAGTGGATTCCATAAAAAGCTCATACATTTTCATCTAATTAAACCTATATAGAGATATCTAAATTATTAGATTGTGAAATATGATTGATATTGCTTGAGAAAGAATATTGAAAAAATTAGGGAGTTCTATTGTCATATGAGTAACAGAATATCTTCAGTCACATAGAAAGCCCACCTTGAAGTAGATTTGTGAACCCGAAGTTTTAGTATCCTCTCACATACTATTTGTGTAGTTGAATTATTTAGGCTCAATTATTCATTACTTATTTTCATTTTTATTTTAGTTTTAAATTCACTTTCAATTCATATTCGTTAGTTTAGATAAAGTTAGAGGTGGTGTTATCTTTACACTTGTTTACGTAATCCCATAGATATGGCAACCTAGAATACTTCCTTTATTAATTAGACCTAGTACACTTGTTAGGAAGTTAGGATTAAAACTTAACGTAATCAAGTTTTTGGTGCCATTGTTAGGGATTACATCTTAAACAATATTGAGATTTATTGCTTTCAATTTTATTTTAGACATTTTATTTTATTGTTATTTTAGGTTTTTATTTATTTAAGTATTTGTTTTTGCTTTATGGCACTACATGATCTTGTTTGCCTTACTGATTTTAGCCTAGTGCATAACATGCACTAGTAATCCAATAACTGAGCATTTTGATCCTAAGATAGAAAGAACTTTACATTAGTTAATAAGATAAAGAAGAGTAATGGTAGAAAATCAATGAGTGGTATCTGTAGCTTTGAAGCAAGGAAATTAAGCAATAAACCATCGATCTTTGATAAACTATACAACTCCTATAGTTGAAAGGACTATTTCAAACATAAAAAGACTAATAATACAAGTGAATAATTTTGAGATCAAATCAGACATTATCTAGATGATTTAGACATTAATTTAGTTTAACGGATTATGCAATGATGATCTAAATTTACATATTATTGAATTTTGAGAGATTTATGATACCATTAAACAAAATGACATCATAGAGGATGCCATCAAACAAAGACTATTCCCTTTTTTGCTAAGGGACAGAGTAAAAAGTTGGTTGAACTTATTGTTGTGGGATCAATCACTACTCAGGATGAGATGACACACCAATTCTTAGCAATGTTCTTCCTTCAATCAAAGATTACCAAACTACGTAATGATATTACCATATTTATGCAGTATGATATAGAATCATTACATAAAGCTTAGGAAGATAGAAAGAGCTACTCTAAAAATACCTACACCATGGCTTACCTATATGGTTTCAGGTACAAAATTTTTACAATGGTTTAAAGTCTATTAATCGTACCTTGGTTGATGTAGCTATAGGCATAACTTTTTGAGAAAAACATCAAAAGAAGCATTCAAATTGCTTAATAAGATGCATTTTAATAGTTACCAATAGTAAAGTGGTAAAACACCAGGGAGAGTTATAAGAGTGCATCAAGTATAGTAATTAAACACTTTCGCTGCCCAAATAGAAGCATTAAACAAGAAAATTGATACCATGGTAGTCATGCAGGTAAAAAATATGGTTTGTGATCTGTATGGAATAGGTCATGCAAGCATTAATTGCTAAGTAGGTAACCCATTTATAGAATCATTTGAAAATGCTAATTATGTTGAAAATTTTTGTAGGCCTTAATAGATCAACCCATATTCAAATACATTCAATCCTAGATGGCAAAATCATCCAAATCTCTTATGGAATAATCATAATGCATTAAGACCACCACAGCTAAAAATTCCACCTAAGGAGAAAAAGTCAAACTTGGAAGAGATGCTGACAAAGTTCATAAATAGTGCTAAAATAAGGTTTCAAAACCAAGAAGTGTCCATAAAAAATTTAGAGGTGCAAGTGGGCCAATTAGCAAATATAGTTTTTGGAAGTGTTCAAAGGGTCTTACCAAGTGATACTGAAAGGAATCCTAAAAAGTAGACTATGTCTATCACCTCAAAAAGAGAATCTATCATAAAAGAACCTCAACTACATATAACAAAGTCACACAAACAAGAGAAGATTGAAGAGAAGACACAACTTATTGAACATAAAAAGGTAGTTACAAACGTATAGGTGTTAAAATGGAAAAAGTGCAAAGAGCAGTGGGAAGGAAATCAACGGTCAAAAAAAGAAGATCTTTACTAAAAAAGAAACAAGATGAACCAATTGCATAACAAGCTGAGCCAAAGCCTATTGAAATCCGACCTTTTTTTCCTCTTACAAATAAGAGACGATATTTAGATAAACAATTTGCAAAATTCTTAAACATATTTAAAAAGTTACATATTAATATACCTTTTGCAGATACTTTACTTCAGATGCCTAGCTATGCCAATTTTTTTAAAAAGATCTTATCAAATAAGAGAAAACTAAAAGAATATGAAACAATTAAGCTTACAAGGGAGTGTCTAACCATTTTATTATATAAATTGCATCCAAAGCTTAAGGATCTAAGGAGTTTTTCAATTCCTTACACAATAGGCTCAATTTCATTTTCTAATATTTTACATGATTTAGGTCTTCGGATTAACTTAATGCCCTTTTCTATTTTCAAAAAAAATTAGGACTAGAGAATCACAACTTACCACAGCATCCCTACAACTGGCAAATAAATCAATCAAATATTCAAGAGGTATCGTGGAAAATGTGTTCATAATTGTAGATAAATTTATATTTCTTGTGGATTTCTTCATATTGGACATAGATGAAGAAATATTGTAGAAAATTAGCTTATAAATGTTGACAAATTTATATTTCCTATAGATTTCTTCATGTTAGACATGGATGAAGATATCGAAATGACTTTAATTGTTAAAAGACTATTCTTAACCACTAGAAGGGCACTAATTGATGTGAGAGAAAGGATAATAAATTAAGAGTAGATGATGAGATAGTAAACCTCAAAGTGCATAAAGCCATAAATCCCTCTAATGAAAAAAAGACATGTTGTAAAGTGGAAGTGATAAAGGGAACTACTTATATTAGGAATAAGAATGCTAAAGGTGATAAAAACAAACCTAAAAAATGGCAAGATCAATAACTTATAAAGAAGAAACTTTATGGTGGCCAAAAAGAATTCCTCTCTAATGCCCAACATCAACCTTTCTCCTAAAAGCTTAGAGCTCAAGGAATTGGTCCATTCATTGTCACCAAAGCCTATCCTAAAAGGGCTATATAGGTAAATCACAAGGATAAAAGCACGTATACAGTCATGAGGCAATGGTTGAAATATTACAAAGATAATATATGGCAAAAAGGCAGAGTCTTCATCATATTGAATTATCTGACTTAAAAAAACCAATATCAAGTCAAGTTAAAGATTATAAACAAATGCTTATTAGGAAGCAACCTAAGTTGTATCCTTTACATTTCTTTGTTTTTTGTTTTTATTGTTTATAATTTATTTTTGTTTATCAAACTGATGTAATATAACAATATTGTTTAAGGTTGTTTTGTTGTAAGCAGTGGCTATAGAGAAATTTTTTTAGTTTTGAATCCTAATGCACGAACAAGCAAAGATACCTTATATAAAATAAGGGAAGTAGTTCTAACATTTTTACTTTTCTCATTCACCATTAAGGACAATATAAATGCTAGGTTGGTGATGAGCAAAAGTTAGAACTAGAATTGCATGCATAACAATATCAATGACGAATTTTTGAAATTTGATGGTTCACATATCGTATGAATGACATAAGATACAAATGGTGAGTGTATCTCGCTCATAATAAAGAAAAATATGAGGAAATCCCTATTTAAAAGAGTAACATAGACATTTATGCCTCTAAAAGTCGTTTGTTAATGATGAGTTGATAAAGTCTGCTTAATTAGACAATGATCCAAATGCTATTGTCTAAACATCTAGGTGTTGACTCCCAATAAGTGTTCTTTTTTTAGCCATAGAAGATACTCCTATATGTTTCAAGAATAAGTTTTGTTATGATATTTGGTGGGTGCATATTTTTGTTTGTTCTTTGTTTTTATGGTGGATTAGCTAGCATGAAGGATCAACTCTTCCTCTTTAGTTCTTTGAAATCTCTCTTTGAATAAAAAGTGCCTCATTTTCTAAGAATAAATTTTCTTTTATATAACAGGTAGAACCTCAGCCCACGAATCAATGATAAATGAATGTACCCAAGGAGAAACCTATCCATAAATATATTGGATTATCCTATGCTAATGAGTCACTATCCAGTAGGAACAAGGGCAAAGATATTTATCACTCGTACATAACCATCACCCGTTTAGCCAGATCATCAGCGGATGGAAACGAGATAGCACTACTTGCTAACCTGCATAAGAGGTTAGCGAACATATATCGATTCCTTTGTTCATGCATCCACTGGGTTATCATCTAGCAATTAATATAAAACAAGCTTTAAATGAGTCACTTATGGCCTATAAGGTTGGATCAAAGATTTTTGTGCTAAAAAAGAGGTTCGTGAATCTTAAATGTTGGTTTAAGCACGGGTTAAAGATAACTCAAAGAGCTAAAGAAAATGGATTCATTTATAAAGATCCTTCATCTAATAGCTAATGATTCTTGAGTTGACATTAAAGAACCCAGAGTAAGGCATACAAGTTAGTCCCCTAAAAGGGCACATCTATTAAGTCAAAATAACGTGTGCAAACTATCACCACCTTTTGATGGGATTGCTTAACAATATGATAATCACATCACTAATTAATCATGCCTAAGGCCATAGTAACGTTAGAATAATGAATGTTCTTAGTATCGCCACCAATGAGTACATAATGAAAGCATGATGAATAAATTGATTCCTTCATCTTTGTTCTACTACACTAAGGACGTACTAAACATCATATTAAAGAAAAATACTTCTTTATTAATAATCAATATGTATATACAATATACAATAAATACAATAGAATATATGGCTATAGGGCACCTACCATAACAAACACATCTATTTGCATGTTGATATTCTTAACAACATGTGAATTTGGATAAGAATGTATTTACATCGAAGTTGCTTTTAAGAAAACTTGGCAATTCATGTCATCAGGTCGTGTTTATGTCATATCAATTCAGATTTTGAGTTAATGATCTTTAACACTAACCTAACCAAAAATGCAATCATGTTAAGATTTCTCAATCCAAAATCAATCCAATTTGTTTGGATTAACTTAACTCAATTTGAATTAACCCAAACCATATAACAAAGCATTTTGTCAAATGCTAAGGAATAAAATGATTTCTCAAATTATAACACACAAAAGGACTTGGTGCCTAGTGGTCACAAAACAAAAGTGGTTGTTTATACATAAACACGACACAATAGACCTTATGGACTAGGGTGGCTTGTTAGCATGGCAAGGCCCAAAGCATGACCAAATGCCCTTAGGCCATGCCTTCATCGGTTCATGGCAAGGTGATATCATGCTTTTATGGGTTGACCATCTATTTTATATTATATATATATATATATATATATTTACAATTTTTATGGGTGGCCCTATAGGTCTTACCCCAAGGCCCTAAACATAGCATGTGGGCCTAATAAGACCTATAATTTTGTAAGTTATGCCATTTAGAAATTGTGTTAAAAATGAAAGACTTAGGCCCAGACATAGGCTAATTTGGCCCTCTACTATATCTATTTGTACAAGTTGAGATGACCACAAAACATAAGCAAATAACAAAAAAAAAAAAAAAATTGTTCTAAAAAAAAAAAGTAGATAACAAAACGAACCAAATTTAGTAATATCGATTATTAAAACAGTGAGTGAATAATACAAATTTGGTGTCTTGTGAAGCAATTTTGTCTTCTTTATTAATTCGAATGAAGGAATAAAGATTTCTTGGGTTGAGACTCTTTATGTCAAATGAAAAAGATAATAGATATTGAAGATTTTTTATTGTTATCGTATTATGCAAAATTTTGTTTAAAATTTTTGGTAAATTTGAGTTGGCCTCATGTTAACCTGAGTCTTACTCAAACTACTTTTCGTATAAAAAATAACAATCATAACTTAATTTTTTCTATGTCGTATTATGTTGGACTAATAAATCATGTCAAGTTTTGTCATATCTACTTTTTAGATTACATAAAAATCAAATGAATTATTTGATTAAAAAAGATATACTCGTGTGAAATCAGAGAAACACGAGTAATAAGTTCAATGCAAGTTTAATTCTAATGCTTTGTTTCTAAACATTAAACTAGCCCTACTCTTACCCATTAAATTAAAATTTTTGATATATATTAATTTAAAAGAAAAAGAGGAAAACATGTTTTCCTTATAAATTAATACTTATCAAAAAGTTTATTTTAAAAGCTAAGAGTCAAGTAACCCTAGGTTCAATGCATGCATAATTCCTTATTTTGTTGTCTCACTTAAAACCCGTGGGTCTCTGATAACGACATTTTGTTCCTTTAATCATCCATATTTTTTATTTGAATCATCAACTACATCTTTTTATCATTCGCCAACTTCTTCAATATTAATCTTCAGAAGAAGATACGCTTCAACTTCAGAAGAGTTCTTAGATTTAAACCAAACCAAATATTTGATATATAATATTACAGAAGAACTTCCAAGTAATATATATCAGAAGAAAAGATCAAAGCGTGGAATACGCACAAAATCAGACATCAGTGTAAGAGATTTTAACTTGGTTATATATATAAAAGAAAGAATTTGTTTCACATACAGTGCAAGCTTCTAGTAATTGGATCCAAAGTAGACAGAAGTTTTGTATGCCTCGTGCCGCCTTCTGGCGGGGAAGGAACAACAGATGCATGCAAGCTTCAATATATTACAAGGTGAAGTTGTTGAGTTGTGAAATTGCATTAAAATCTTGAGCTTTCTTTTTCTTTTTTTTTTTTTAAACAGAAGTAACTGCAAGATTAGGCTCTTGTGACGGTGATAAGGCCAAGAAAAAGAGGACGACCAAAATCAAAACAGGAAGCAGGAGAAACATCGAAGGTGGTGGTGGTAATGGTGGCAGAACCAGTGGCAGCAATAGAACTGACACGGTAAATAAAACCATGACCATCATCGATCTAACACTGAAAAATCCGATCATGAAACTCTAGCTGCGCTCGCCCCGTTGATCAACTTCCTCCATGGGGCTAAAGAGGACCAGGTGCGCTGCCCATATTGTTGGATGAATTTTATATGGAAAGAAAATTCGAAGATGAAAGGTAGAATAATGTAAAGATAAAATGACCTTTGATAGTCAAGACAGCAGGTAGCGTTACTAGCTGTTGGTTCTACGAGTCACCATCAAGGCCCCACTGTTACTCTTCGTAGGTGTCCCAATTCATGTAACCGCGACTTCTGCTTTAAAGGATCTAATTATACCTTGCAAAGGTAAATTAAATATTGTGGAATATTATATTATTGAATTTATCACCACTTATTAAAATTGCTTTATGCCGTCGAACAAATCTTTTCTCTCCTAATCCAATGACAAAAACATAATCATCCAAAAGATCTCTAAAGTTTAGCTCTTCCTTCAGTCTCACTTTGGTGCTAATAAAAAAAAAACATGAAAATGGGTTGTGACAACCTGTGGACCGGTGCAACTCATCTTGCTTGGGCACAGCCCAGCTTAGGCACAAGCTATATACATTCATGAGTCTTGTCAAAGTCCACAAGTATGGCAAATATGTCATGATTATTAAAATTAAATAAACTAAACAAAGCAAAACAAATAATTCTAATAGAGAAAAATATCTATTTTGCAATAACTTACTCTTCCATGGTCAGCCAGTCATTGCATATACACTATTTTTTTTTTTTTTTGACTTTTTTCTATAAATACCGTACTAATTTTTTTTCAATTCCTCGTATAAACCCTCGACCCTCTCAATTCTCGGGCACTAATCTTTCTCAACTTCTCAATTATTTTTGTTTTGATTTTATTTAAATATTTATTTCATTATATTTCTTTTCTCAAATTTATTTCAAACAGGTCTAAATTCAAATGAATTTAATCTTTTTTATTACTCTAATAATAAGAAAAATCAATATGTTGATAAAGAATCACAGTTACAATGACTACTACCAAATATAAAAAGTGAGCAAAAGTCATACAATTTGAGAGTATTTAATCAAAAACAAGAATTGCCAGTGGTAAAATGGTTAGCATATTCGACTTTGGGTGGCATCAGGCACTTCTACAAGCATATCAATGAGTATTACAAAAAAAAGTCACAACATTTAAAACAAAAACAAATTACATTCGCAACATCAAAATTGATATGTGAATAATCTGTTATCCATCCACTTCTATAATAAATGAGATATTTAACTTCACATATAATCAACAAAACATAAAAAACTATTTGACAAAGTATGTTGTTACAATTTATCAACATTTTTTATTTGGTGATGATAGTATTTTAGAATAGTGATGATAGTATTTTATTTAACTATGATTTTTTAACATCAAGTAATGAAGATCTAGGATATATTTGTACAACTTGTCATTATAATGATTTTGATTAGCAACTATAAAAAAAGATAAGTTTTGCATTTTATGTTTAGAATATCCATATACTGGTGTAAAAATTTATATGTAGTATAAGTTATAACCATTCTACTGAATTTAATATAAATAAAAAATATTCTATCAAATTTGATAATGCATCTTCAAATGAGAAAGTTATTTAATTAATGTTCCAACATTGATTGTTTATTATCAACATTAATGTAAGATGATAATGACATACAAGTTATTGTATGTCTAATTATTTGCTTGTGTATTAGTTCATAATAGATGTGTGTGTCTATAAGAAATATCAATACACGAGTAGGTTAAAAAGAAATATCAACAATTAGACATACAATTACTTTTATTTGATTATCAACTGACATATACAATAAATACTATACAATGTGTAAACAAATTATATTAAAAGACAGAAAATTGAAAACTAATGTTAAAATTCTTTAGAACTTAACATATTTAATATTAAAATCTTCTAAAGATTAAAAAAATGTTATTACTCAATATCTTAATACACCACCCAAAGATCCTAAGAATTCTATATTTTTTAGTGAAAAATTATTGGACTGTTATATATTTTTTTAACGAATTATATAGATTAATGTTATCATATTTATTATCCTATATCTTAGTTTGTTTTATATAGTGAATATTAGTTTTATTTTTAGGAGTATAGATATCTTGAGCTTTTTGGAACGATTGCAGGAACATTAGAACAAAAAAAATTTAAAATATTGGGAATATAGACATATATTGTCTACTTTAACTATTGAATTAGATCCTAGAGCAAATTATTAGATGTAAAAAAATTGTTATAAGTTATTTCAACAAATCTAAAGACCCCTTTTATCATGAACAATGGAGGATGTTAGGAATTTTTACTTAGAATGTATTCAATTTATAATGTAAAATATAAAAACAATATAAATGTGTCATATCCACATTTAAGTTCATGTTCTTTAAAAGCTAAACAACATCTTTGGTTTATTCTTATGAAAGGTAAGTTCAAGCTCTTCATTTGGTGAATTTACAAATTATTTAAATATTGATCATTTTTCTAAAATTATGAATGAAAATGATCTATCTGATATTCTTGCACAGTGGAAAGCTCATAGAAAAACTTATGTTATATTTTCTATTATGATATGTCATTTACTAATTCCTCAAGTTTCTACTATAGTGTATAAATCAATTTTTAGTACAGATGAATGTGCATTGGACGATAAAAGATCAAGTTAACATCTAAATGTTATTAAATGTATTATATACATGAAAGATATGTTAGAGTAAATGCCTTTTAACTAATTTATTCTTCGTATAATGTAACTATTTGTAATCTAATAAAGGAAAATTTTCCGTTGTTTATGTATTATCGTACTTATACATGCATATATTTATGAACAATCAATATGCCCTTAGAATTGTAGAACAAATATAAGAGATTTAGATGGTTGATTATGTTTTCCCTTTGTACTCATAAGATGGCTATTCTAGAAATTTTTTGTAGCCTCATTATCATAAGCAAAGGCATAAGTAATGGTGACAAGACTATTATCATGTTGAGTGATCCCACTAAAAGATGGCAACAATTTACATGGGTCAAAACTATTGCTTATAGCTTGGTATAAGATATAGGTGCATGTTATGTATTAGTTATGTTTATTGGGTAGACCTAACAAAGGGATTCCATGTAGAGGGTAACTCTTATGTCTAAGAAATTGATTCTCTTGATCTGATGAGCACATGTGTTCCTTTCACTTGAAGTTATTAAACCATTTTATGTAAGGATTGGTATAATTTGACACAATCAAATAGGTAACAAGAGAATAAAAAAAAGTAGTGATTTAGTTGTATCAAGATTTGTACCAAGACTATAGTTGATCAATAAAAGATTTGTCACTCTTGAGTACAAAAGAAAGTATCTCTAATGAGTTTGATGATAGATGCATATGACCATGAAATATATGGCCATAATAGGCTCAAGTTAAAACCCAATTTAAGGTCTAAATGGATATCAGACTACGGTTATAAGAAATTTATTGGGTAGGCACTACTTCTTACCTTAGCCTCAAGAGATACAATATAACGAAGGGATTGAATTATGTGTTAATTGTTGGATCTATCAAGCTTAAGTTGTTTATTGACAATTTATTGAATAGGTGGTCATGATGGCTTGCTAAATTCTTCTCATAATTTGTGTCTAAGATACTATTTCTTTCTAAATGATGCCAAATTAATGGAGAACTTGTAGGTCACACACAATAAGGATTTATTAGAATCTAGAGGTAAGAGTTTGTTAAGCCTAGTGAGAAATATGAAAAAATTCATGATTAAATTTTCAAATTTAAAAGGATCAGGTTAGAAGTTAGGAAATTTTTTTTTTTCTTTGCCTTAGTGCATGATCATGCATCTTAGCATGTATGCACGTGCATTACTAGAAGGTAACAATGTATCAAATGGGTTAATTGTGCATGTCTATGCATGCTTCATGCACGACTATGCATAAGTATGGTCGTTTAACTATTTATAAATATATGTTTTAGTGTTAAGATGACAAATTTGAGTAACGTATGACTATGCATGAAAAAATCATTCCTATGTGTCATAAAAAACAAAGTGCACGACCATTTGTGCATCATGCATGGACAATTTTTATAAATATGCATCCCTTACATTCATTTTTTAGGATGTTGCCTCTCTCTCATGTTTTTTTTTTCTTGTCTCTAGGATTCTTTTTAAGATTCTTGATGTTTCTCACGTTATTTGCATTGTACTAGCATATAGATTCATATTAAGGCCTCTAGAACTCCTCACTCTATGTGGATCGCAATGAGTGTTATCTTATAAGGGTAGGATAGTGCCCACTTAATTTTGAATCTCTTTTTAATGAAAAGAATGGTGGAGTTTTATAGTAGGTATTTATACATTACACACCTTATGTTTAATATATATTTTTTTTCATTTATAATATTAGGACATGATCTTGGATAGGGTGTTTTAAGACTCTAACTGATTTTAGAATGATATATGTTGTATGGTCAGCCTTCTAGTAAACCAACTCCACCTTTATAATGGTATTAGATCCACCATCCAAAGTAGATATGAATGAATATACTTGTTTATATTATGTTTATTAATTGATTGTATATGTTTAGTATATAGTCTGGTATTAATAATCTTGTAAAATATAAATATGGTTGTTCATGCACGTTGTTGCACGTATGATTTGAGGCCATGAAAATGTAAAATATGTGTTAGATTATTGAGTTTTGCTTTTGAATGTTGTGTTAGATGAATTGTTGAGTTGGAGTTGGTGTTTTCAATTGAAAGCCACTTTGTTGTGTATTGTTACGTGTAACAGGGGTTGGCATTAGTATAGCTATGGCATTTAGGCCACTTTGGGTCATTCTTTTATGCTAGTTTATCAATTTATTTGACATTTTTCTTGACTATTTCGTAGTATATATGTGAAGTTCTCATCATACATAAGCACGCATTCATGGACACATGATTATGTATACATGAAATACACAAGCTTTCTGATTGTATGTATATCTCATGACCATATGGATAATTGTGTGATTTACATGCATACCTATGCATAAGCAAAATTTTGATCATGCACTTGATCATGAATATGCTCGTGTGTTTGCCCATATGCATTCTAAAAAGAACAAGAGGCTTACACACCATACTTAATAATTCAAAAAACAAAGTGTAAATAGGAATTAGGCCAACATAATACAAATGAACCACAAATAAGATAAAGTCTCTTTGAAAAGCTAACTTAAATACCTTTGAATCGATATCACTCAATTGTCATGAAAGCAATAGAAGCTGAGCAATCGAACGATGGTCTTTATAGTTATAATAGGTTTCTTTGTAGGCACTTCTGTTGTATATTATTATACCTGCTTTATATATTTAGATTTTACAACAAAATAACTAATATGGCCAATAATACACAGTGTAAATACCTAAAATTGAGCTAAAATATCGCAACGGAAAACATGTGGTGAAAATAAGTAGAAATGGCCCAAAATATCCTTTATATATATATATAAATGTATACAAAATACGTATGCATACATACATGTATATATACTATACTATTGCATGCAATAAGAAACTGTAAAAGTATGCAAACCATAAGCATGTGACAAAACCCACATCTGGATCCTAGCTAAAAGTCACCTCCTCCTCTCAGTCCCTACGGCACTAACCTACAAGAGAAAGGAAAGTAGGGAGTGAATGATATATTCACCCAGTAAGTATTTCCCATATCTGACCCTAAAGCAATCATTTTCAGAGGATTTTCACTTCTATTAAAGTAAACTATAAAGCACACGTACTGAAAAGAAATCGAACTGGTTAATGACATGTTATGAACTGTTTCATTATTTCTCACTGATTAATCATAAACTAATTTATGTTTTGTTGTGTATGTCATGTGAAAATGACATGCTATGAAGTATGCTGAAATCATGTCTAGGACTTGGTTTGTGTACTAAAAACATCTTTCTGAAAAATATTTTTTTGAAATATTACTGTTGGATCTGAAGATCCTAAAATATTTGGAAAGACTGATAACATATTAAAATCTAAAAATGGTATCTGAAAATTATGTTTTCGAAAATACCTACTGTATTACGTCAACTGATGAATACAAGGATTTGACACCTTAGTCATGTGAGTTTTCTATGTAAACATGTATTAGAAACTATCTAAGACATGTGCTACCACTAAATCTGGAATCTGAATATTGATTTGTGCATAGAAACCTGATATCTAAATCTAAGGGCATTGCACTGTACACTGATCATATTATCTTAAACTACTAGCTGAGCACACCAGCATATGTTTATATATAGTGGCTAGTATGGTCATAGATCTTGATGTTGGCTCCCGTATCGAATATGCTGAAACTCACAAGTGCCCCCTCATATTCACCCCTGAATTGATGTCCAAATCATCATATTTTTTAACTGAAAACATGTATTTGGATCGTTGGATCCCTTTCTGAAAACACTTTATGGCAAGTCATGTCATGATGTGTATATGATATATTATGTATGCTTATCTTATCTCTTGATACTAAATTACATCAATTATATTGCTTTTTTTGTGCATTATACTTATTTTCTACTTTATATCTTATTTCTACCTGACGTACGGGCGTACGTGTCTAAGTGCACGAACATATGTGTTTAAGTGTACAGGCATGCATAAGTTTTTATGGGCCGTGAGCTAATATGCATACTAGTCGTGCTAGGTTCTATGATTTCTATTTGTTTTCTCTTCTTCTATGTATGCACAGTCGTGACTTTATATCATTCGATCATACACGAGTATGTGAACATGATCGTGACCATGCAAAACACCATATGCACGGACGTGCGCTAAAAGTGCACGGTCATGCATATGCTCTACTTAAACATGGTCATGGCTGATCTTGTTTATTCCTAACCAATTTACAGACCAAACATAAATCAATCATTATCAATCACTTCTTACCATCCAAACACTTCATAAGCACAAGTATATTATGGTCATACCTCAATTCTCATATCTCATCATCTAATCCATCTTAAAAGCATGCATATACATCCCTAACACTATACATATCAATCATCCATGCATAATCATCACCATCAGCATCTCAAAAGTATCAAACATGAAATAAGACATCACAAGCATATTGAAATCAAGCTCATACTCATGCATAGCAAACATATCATACAAAGGAAGAAAAGGAAAGAGGTAAGAAACATCTACCTCTAGCCATAGCAAGCCAACTCTATCTCTCTAAGCAAAATCTCACTTTCTAGTTGGATAAGAGGCTCTTAGATGTTGCTCTTCTCTTTTAGGGTTACTAGTCTCTAGAAAGCAAAGGAAAACTTTGGTTGAAAATAGCTAGAAACAAGATAAGAATGACTGAAAACTAAGGCGGCTAAAACTCATCACACATACAGGCATGCACCTCAACATGCACGGTCGTGCATGACTGGAAAATTGCACTAATGTCATTTTTCCACGCTTGCATGAAACTCCTCTCAATAAGATCCATGCAAAAGCCACATAACTTGGAAAAAATATCTATTTCACCTCTGAACTCTCTCACAACCCTAGTATTCTTATCAATTCTCATTTTATCCTAGATTAGTAGCCTAAAAGACATTTTTAACCCTGGGATGTTATATTCTCCCCTTCTTATAAGAATTTCATCCTTGGAATTATCTGAACAACTCAAGAAACCTATACATGATCTCAGACTCTACCTCTCACGTGTCTATAAAGTAAGATGGTCAAGTTTCCCTTCACTGGACATAGTGAAAGACAATAAAACTATTAAGATGCTTAGAATATTAAAATCATTTTGACTAATACACATCAAAACCACATCATTTTGGCAACCTAAGTTAAAAAGATTCTTAAGAAACTTATTAAGAGGCTCATTAATAACTATGTTAAGAAGTTCATTAAAAATCTCATTAAAATCGAGTTCAAGCTTGTATGTACTAAGCTTATTGAGCTCAAACTCAGGCTTGGGCTCAATTTCTTATTAGTTGAGCTAAACTCGAGCTCACCTTAACTCAAGCTCGGCTCAACTCAACTCAAATCTAACCATATTTGCAAGGTGGGTATAAATAGGCTAAAATATAAGGATTTATTTATAAGTATATAAAAAAAGTAGGGGTTTCATCACTGTATATTAATGTATTTTTACAAATATGAAGCATACTGGATATTTAGAGATGTTTCATCACTTTATCTTTAGGTGTTGAGGATGGTATGAGGTTATATTTGACTATTGAGGAATAGGTTCATGGTCGAAATGATAAAAGTACCAACTTGGGTGTATTCGATCAAAGGGAAAAGATAGGTGATATTTTAGTGAAAGATTTTGATGATGAAACTTTTTATATTAAAAGAAGTCCACATATTGTCGGAATGGCTCAGAGTAAGCCAAGTCTAGTGAAAGACATGAAGGTTTAATATTTCATAAGGAAACTCTAGTAAATTTTGATTTCACTGTTCCTAAATTAATGCACTAGGTTTTGCCATCTTTTTCATATTTCTTATGAGGGTATTGTAATGTCTCTACATGGCAAATAAGAGTTTTAAAGAACATGATAGTTTTTATAATAATAACCACCACAAGATGCATTTCAAATACATGTTTTAGAATTTGGCCTCCAATAAAAAGTTTAATTTAGACCAAAGGACTTATTCCCACCTAAGTTTCTCTCAATGACATATAATACCTTTTAACTTTTTAAAATCAAACACCTACTAGCAAAACAATTTTCATCCAAATTTGTTAATATTTTTAATAAACTAATCAAAATACCCTAACTAAAAAATAAAAAATTTATTATAGAAATATAAAATATTATTTAAATATTGAAAATTTTAAAAATTTAAACAAATGTAAAAAAATAAAAAATTTTATAAATATATAAAAAAAAAAGTAGCCACCATTGTCACGGCCATCAAACAATGAAATAAGTGGTTGAAAATAATCATCTTGTTTGATGGAATGATAGATCTTACCATCTTGTGAACAATGTGGTCATTTTCGATCACCTGGTTCACTTTTCGACAACTACTGCTGTTGCTACCACTGCTACTTTTTTTTTATTTTTAATTTTTAAAAATTTTTATTTTATTTTTAAAAATTTTATTTTATCTTGTAATATTTAAATAATATTTTATATTTTTAGTAGTTTAATAAAATTTACTTTATTATTTTTTTAATTCTTTTCATTAAGAAGGCAAAAATACACTTTTGATCATTAAAATTTAACAATTGATTGTTAAACTTAATTGTCGACTTTGGTTATTCAATGTGTATTTGGGTTTTAAAAAATTAACAGGTATTATTTGTCATTAAGTTAAACCTTGGGTGGGATTAAGTCTTTTGGTCTTTAATTTATGTTCAATCAAGTCTTAGTGGGAGATCAAATATTTACATGAGCACTGTCAATGGTGGGTATGGGCCATTAGGCTACATAGCTTAGATAATGACCACACTTGTCCCCGTGAATAAACCATTTCCCATCATAGACAAGATGGTGCACAAATGTTGGGAAATTTTTCAAACGATGTTTATCATGGTAATTGTATTCATAAACCGAAAAAAGTCATCGTTGATATAGAAAATAGGTTTAGGATTGATATTTTGTATATCTAGGCCAGGTGTGCCAATAATTGAACTTTAAATATATCAAGAAGTTCACTGACAAAGTATTTTATGCTTTTGCTAGAGAAGTGTTACAACCTTAGGTTATGTAACCTTGGCAAAGTGACATATATTAAGACCGATGATTCTAATCAGTTTAAGCTTTTCTTCATGGCATAAGGATGCTCAATAAGCACATTTTGGGAGTATTATTGTCCAAAGATTTATATTGACATTGTACTTTTTAAGTAGGTACCACAAGACACTTTCATAGTTGCAAGAAAAAATAATAATAATTAAATTTATTCTTTTGTGTTCAGTACTGTGGAAAGGAACAGATAGGTAGACTTTGTTTATGAGGGACCTGTCTATTATTGTAGATCACCACTAAGCCATCAACATTGATGTTGCCAACATTTTTCTTAATGTCCACTACAATTGTTGTGTCTAAAATCTTAAAGCCAACATGTTAGTTATGTATAAAAAGACAAAAACCACTGATGGATTATATTGGAAAGTAATACAATCCAAGTATAGTTAGCTACGGCTGATGCATATCATGTCTACAATTTTGATGATGCTATAAGCAGGATTTACAAGATTAACCCAAGTATAGTTAGCTATTTGACTAGCATTAGGTACCATAGTTGGATATGTGCTCATTTTAGTGGCCTTTAGTATAATGTACTGATAATGAACATCATTGAGACCTTTAATGCCTTGGCAAGGAATGCTTGTATTTTGTGGATCATCATGCTTGCAAAATTGATTGGAAGGACATTACAAAATTGGTTTTACAATAGATGAAACGTTACAAGTAGTTCTTATATTACTTATGATTATTTTGTTAACTTAATTGTTTGCTAATTGCTTTTGTTTTTTTTTTAGATACTAGTACTCATCCATTATCTGCTTGGCCCAAAGAAAAATTACTGTACATGGTCGTAAATTAGCCAACATGTTTTTCAACCAATCATCAACAATCACCAGGGTCATGAATTTGTCATACTAGCTACCACCAATGATTTAATTCATTCCACTCAATTGCCTACTTGGAAGTTGTTTACAGGGAAAGTGTTAATCCTTTGGGAGACCAATTAGGTTCATCCAAATGATCTTCTATGAAATATCCCCGAAAATGGGACTCTAACGTGCTGGTCAACTATCAAGTCATAGCGAACAACCATATAAAGAGAGATAGTTCAGAAACACTATTGCTGTTATTGTCAACAACATGAACATACAATGCTCAATTACCACAGTCCAACTCTTCCGGCTAATGCATCATATTCACGCATTTATATCATAGAGGCAGTGGGCATACCTCATCATGTAGTAGTCGTGGTTCATGGTTCATCAATCATAAGAAAAATGAAAGAATTTAAGAATTCATTCACAAAATCAATTTTATTATAAAAAATTAATCAATCAAGAATCTAAACCTTATCGACTTAATAATTAAAAACACGGTAAAAAATATTTTTTTTTTCTTAAAAAAAAATACTGCTGGCCTTCACTAGAGAAATGATGGGCAGGGAGTGGGTCTACATCGAAAAATAAATAAAAAAGAAACAAGCTGTGGTCTACACCCAAGGCATGATGCTTGTTGTATTAGCAGAAGAGCATTCTGGAGGCCAACAATAACCGCACACCAGATTCCTTTTTCTTGCGATTGTTTATATTTAGTTTAATTTAGGTTTTCTTTTAGGATAAAACTAGTGCGATTGTATGTATGTACTCAAGTCTATAATAGCATTTCGTTTCTTCAAATAATACAAAGCCACATAGTCATTAATTTAAAATCAATTTTTGTCGGTTATTTAAGGTTTAATAATAACTTATTGGTAAAAAAAATATAATATCCAATTCAAACTGAAAAAATAGGATCTGGCTTGAGTATTAAGTTAGCATGCATAACCTTAATTAGAATGCACGCGAAGTTTGATGACAACAGTTGGAAGAAGAAATATTTTTATTTTGATGCACTAATGTTAAAAGCAATAGTAATAATGAATTAAAATGTTGTAGCTAGGGTTGAAATCAAACGATTCAGCTCATGTCAAGTTCGGCTAATTAGAATTAAAATTCAGCCAATTCCAATTAGCATTTTTTTTAGTAGTACAAGTTCATTTATCGTCGAGTTTGAGAAGCTCAAGTATTTACTTAAGTCAAGTTTAAATAGATTATTACTTTGATTCAGTAAACTCGGAAACTTAGGCTAAGTTTACATGCATAGAATGAATTTGAATCCAATTCATTTTATGAAACTCTAGCTGCATGGTAATTGATTCCAGTTTTTACCTGTTTTCAAATTGAATCTACTCTTCACTCACTTTACGTCAGATCTTAACTGCCCCCATATGCTTTCAAACTCAAAAGTATGCTTCCTTCTTTCATTTGTGTATTCATTAATTTGTTGGGTTTAGGGTTTCTCCTTTGTTCAATCTATTAATTCAATTTCATCTTGAAATGTCTCTTCTAATATTAGAATCATAAAATCTTTCATTCTTCTGAGAATATATCCATGTGGAATAATTATGGAGATTTGAAGTGATAGCACTTCTTACGTTTCAATTTTGTGATCAAGCATTGTAGATTTATAAGTTGTCTCTAAGGATCACTATAAATATACTTTCATTCTTCCAAGATGATACATGAGGAAATTTTATTGGAGACCTAAACTGAAGACAACATATGTTAAGGCAACAACTTTTGGTGATGTAATTGCAACCAATGCATTTGCCACATAATGAAGAGGGGATAATATTAATCCTTGCACAAGACGATTTGGAGAATTCAAGTCAAAGGACCACAAAAGTCACCCTCTATATGGAATCCTCTCGGTTGGGTATATCTAGTGAACATGTCATCAAGTCATGCACTCATATGTTGTATCAAGCTGAAATCAATGACTTTAATATATACAAACTATCGTCACTTTTTAATAGACTCATTCAATATTATGATAATCTCATCACACTTACTTGTGTCCAAGGTAATTACAATGTCAGGATTATAGACGATTTTATGATGACCACCAATAAATGTGCAAGGTGGACACGATCAATCATCTAATTCTTTTATCTTAATTCTACCCTTCTAAAGACATATTAATTATATTTACCGTATATTAAACATTATATGTAATCAATGAAATACCTCTTTATTAATAATCAAATGAAATATAAATACAAATATATTTATACATCTGAATACAATAGAATACATGTTTATAAGATACCTACCCTATATAGAAGTGATTAGTGTTGGAATCACTACAAAATGATGATAAGGAACAAAGTTCTTTCTATAAGTTAAAACTATATAAGTCATAATGCTTGTCATTAGTTTAACATGGCAATTTGTTGCATAGACATTTCTTTACAATCTATTAGTTTTATTCAAATTTTTTCTTAATATTTATTATGCAAACGCTTACTTCATGATATTATTGTTTTGGTTTACGTTACATCAACAAATTTGTTGCTCTTCTTCCTGGTCGTCAGTTCCCTTTTGTGAGTGTTCCTTGAGATTTTAGCTTGAGTGTGATATCACTACGGCAGAATGGGGCTTTAGCAGCGTTTTCCCAAATACCGCTAAAAGAAGAAGGTTTAGTGGCGTTTTCATAAAACGCCACAAAAACGTAGCAAAATAATGTTTTACCGGCGTTTTTACAAACGCCGGTAAATCTCATTTAAAAACGCCGCTAAAGGTCTTTGAACCTAGCACGCGAACGCTTCTACTTCCTCTTCCCATTTTTCCTCCCGCCGTTGCACTCTCTTTTCTCCCACTGTGGTCGCTGTATTCGCCGGTTCCAAACATGTTTTTGACTGTTTCCAACCATTTCTTCTTCATTTGAAGACGACGTTCTGCTCTTCTTCACATTGGCTCTCACTTGGAGGTGAAGTTGTAAGTTTTCTGAAAATTTTAAATTTATTTTTGTTTTTTATTATTTATTAAAGTATGTTAATTGAAATCCAACCGATTTGGAGGGTTGGTTTGTATGTGGTATTGAATTGGAAGTGTTTGATTGATTATTTAGAATTATTAAGTTTTGAATATGATTTCTATGTTTTTAATTCTAATTTTGGTTCCAATTCCTATGTTTTTAATTTTGATTTTGGTTTCAATTCCTATTATATTTTAGGGGGTTTAAAAATGTTAAAAAAAATAATAATTCAAAGTAATTACAGATACAATTCAATGAACCAAAATCTTCAAAATAGATAGTAATTAAAGTGGGAAAATTAAATTAAAAAATAGATTCTGGGCAGGGCAGTGATCTGGAGCATGTTGTCTGTGCTAGGATTTGTCTTCCTGGGAAATTAGTAATTTTATATGACAATTAATTGACCTTAAACATGATTAAACAAGGAATTTGACAGGGCTTGGAGTACCCTAAAAATTTTTAATTAATTTTTTAGTTATTTTATATTATTTAATTTTTATAGAGGATATTTTGATTATTTATTATAAAATGTTAAAAAAATTTAAAAAAAGAGTGAGTATTTAAAAAACCTTTTAGATAAAATTTTATTATTTAAAAAAACCTTTGGTGGGTATTAACCGTTTAGCCTTCACACTTAGCCTTCACAAAATTTCGATGGCAAAATAATTTGAGATGGTCAATAATATATTTCTCATCTCTTCAAAAGCAAGTAATCCATCCATATATATTATACGATCTTTTTTATCCATTTTATTTTATTTTTTACTATCAAGTTTATTTAAAAAATTTGAAAAATAATAGAGGATGCTTCCTTAGTGATATCGATCTCAAAATGAATAAATTTTCGAAGCCTTTATAAGAGTTACACTTTAATATTTGAATGATTACTTTCTAATCTTTTCTTTTTTCTATTGCTCAAAATTTTCCAAGTCAAGGTAGACTTCTAAGAAACATTGTCTTATCAGTTAAAACTTAAAATTCCAAAGGGCTCCATCATCTTAACAACCATTGACCAAGACTTGTGTGTTTGGGAGAATCACGTAAAGATGCCTATCACTTTAATTTACTCAACATAGTTTTTTCCACCATCTATTAGAAATATAAAAATATTTTTTTTAATTTAATAATAAGATAAGAAACTATATGGAGGACAAAATTGCATATAGTCAAAAAAATCTATGAGAAATTATTTGTATGAGTATGAAATATTACTTTTTAATAAATATGACTCAATTTCATTACAAATAAATAAGTAATTAAGAACTTACAACTTAATTATTATATTATCTAATTTAGAAATACCAAACACATTTTGGATGTCAAATTCAAATTTAGTTATACAATTATCAACTTTCTTTTGTTAGTGTTGCCAACATAATTATATTTTCCAAGTTGATTGAATTAATTAGCTGAAACAAAAGATGGAGAATTGGCTGCAAATCAATTTCATCCACTAATACCAAAGAGATTGAATGCATTGTGGGTTGAATTTTTGGAATTCCAAAGGGCCTACCATCTTTGACTTAGACTTTGTGTGTTTGGAAGAATCTCATAAGGAAAATAAAACTATTTTCCTAGATCTTGATAATAATAATAATAATAATAATAATAATAATAATGTCTATATGGACAATGTGTAAGTTTGTAATAAATAAAAAAAAAAAAAAAGCCATATTGCAGCTTCAAAATAGAATTTGAAAATTAATGCTCTCCCACCATCCTATTTTCCAAATAAAAAGATTAATTTAATAAACCATATTGAAGATATATTTCATTAATAATTAACTATAATCTCTTCAAAAGCAAGTAATCCACCCATATACATTGTATAACCTTTTTTTATCCATTTTATATTTTTATTGACAATTTTATTTAAAATTTTGAAAAAATAATATAGAGGATGCTTTCTTAGTAATGCCAACTCAAAATGACTAAACATTTATAATTTAATTGTCTATTCTATACAACACTTCTTTGAATACAATGTTTTTTAATCTCTGTGAAATCACCAATGTATAACCCAGTAATAATCGTTGCCTTTTCACTCCATGTTTTATTTGTGTTTGCAATATAACTATGAAATGCCACATGGTCTGATTGATTTGGTGGTTACATTAGGTATAATTTTAACTGTGTTATTATCTATCAGTACGTTGTTATGGATACTCGCAAGTGTAGCTGCATGAGTTTACTAACAGTTACCGCAGAATTTTTAGAAGAGTTGAATAGCTTCATTGATTTTGCATTTCAAGATAAATCAAGTACTGACCAGGTTCCATGTCCTTGTAGAAAGTGTGTTAATTACTACTACAAAAATCGAATAAAACTATATGACCATTTAGTAGTTCATGGATTTATGGTTGGATATACGACTTGGTATTGTCACAGTGAATCTACGGTCACACAAGAGTCAACCCCAGGCATCCAAGTACAAAAAGAAATGAGTATAAATAATTCCATAACAGAAATGTTACATGATGTTTTTGGGATATTTGGACAACTTTTCGATACATGTAATCATTGCAGAGATGCAATTGAGCCCAACATCGATGATACCATGATGGAAGAACATCCAGAACATTTTGTTGGAGAAAAGGAAGACTTCAGGAAATTAACAAAAGATGCTAAAGAAGAATTATATCCAGGGTGTGAGAATTTTACTAAACTGTCATTTGTTTTGTATCTCTATAATTTAAAATGTTGTTACGGTTGGTCTAACGAATCGGTTGATGCTTTAATTAAGCTTTTAAAATATGCTTTTCCAAAGGGTGAGACACTACCAAACTTTTTTCATGAAACCAAAAAGATTATTGAAGCCTTAGGACTTAAATATGTGAAAATTCATGCTTATCCCAATAATTGTATGCTATTCTGGAAAGAAAAAGCTTCTGATGACTTATGCTCAATTTGTGGGGCGTCTCGGTGGAGAAATTCTGAGAGTGATTCATCTAGTGTCATAAGAATTTCTAATTTGGTCAAAAAAAACAAATTCCGTCGAAAGTGTTGCGGTATTTTTTTATCAAGCCGCGACTTCAAAGGTTATTCATGTCCCCAAAAACTTCAAAGTTGATGTGAATATCCCTGACGAGGAGGGGAATATTCTCCATTTAGTAAATTAGATAGAGACAGAGAATGATGACTTTGAGTTGGTTAGGAGTGATATAGATGGCATTTTCGTTGATGTACTTTCTGAGCAACAGTTATAGGATGATGATAATAATGTTGGTTAAGGTTAACTCAAATGTTATCTTTGATGTGTTATTGATTTCTTTATCTACATGAGGCAACCTTTTACATATGTTTTTTTTCTTAATTATTTACATATAAATCTATAAATAACGTGAATTTTTTTTACAAATTATAGCTAAAAAATGTCGAGGAAAAGAGATATACGAACGGTCTTCGAGGGGCAATCCTCACAAAGCGTTGAACCACAAGGTCAATAACAAGACAGCACCCCAACTACAGTTGGTAAAAGACAATATGGTATTAAAAGTTATGACATTTTACTATCAAGCACCATTGACTGATATGTTATTTTTCCTTATATGTGTTACAGGTCAGGACTCAGAAATAAGACGAAGGGGACCAACTTTGATGTCAGAACTTTAGAATATGCCTCCGGGTGAGAAGCTCACGGTGCAGTTTAACGATATGAACCAAGGAGTAGGACCCAAAACTTATGTGTTGGCTAGTTTTCTGGGACTTTAGCAAGGAATTGTCAATTGCTCCCTTTAAGTATACAAGATTGGAGGCGAATTTCGGCATCAGAGAAAGAAATGATTCTTGGATTTGTTAAGGTAAGATTGCATTATTGTGTACGCATACTGATCAATATCCAAGTAGCCCTCATCTAGTTCAAGACAACCAAGGAAGACCAATCATGCTTTTGAAATAGAGGACTCGAACAAAGCACATCAATTTCAAAAATGTTTTGTCAAATGAGACAATAAAGCGTAGGTTTAAGTCACACATTTGAATGAATCTTCAGAATCAAAAGCATCATTTTTGGCAATTGAAGGCATCATTATTTATCAAACGACTTCATACAAAACCAATAGAAAAAAAGGGAGTCGAATCGGGATGAATCGTGCCAGAAATACACAAAGAAAGAAAAGGCCTTGGTGTGCACGGCCATGCGTATGCCCATGCGCACAAAGAAGCCAGCACTGTGTATACCTGTGCGTGTAAGAAGCCAGTGTTGCCTGCCTGCTTGTTGTGCAAGAAGCCAACGCTGCCCACTTGCTTGTTACGTAAGCAAGCATGCACTCAGCGCTCATCTGCGTGCCCTCATGCATGTAGCATGCGCGCCTCAACGCCCAACACCTGCGCGCGCTCCCTAGTGCCTAGGCCAAGCGTGCCATGTCGCAGCATGGTGCCGCGGCATCCACTTTCTGCCCTGCTTGCGGTTTTCTTACAATTTCAAGCCAATTTTGCATGCCTTTGACATCCAAGCTTTTCCTATGCACCAATTTTGATATTTTGGAATTTCTAAAGCATTTCAATGACAATTCGAATACCAATGACCTTTTGAATCAAATTCAAATATCTGATTCGAAAATTCAGGCCCAAGACAAATTAATCAAGGGAAATGCATGCATCCAAGATTATTCCATTTTTATATTTATTTCTCATTTATTTTGTAATGTAATTAGAAATTAGGTGAATTATTTATTATGTCTTTGGCCTTTTATTTTATTTCTCCTAACTTGTAATGTGGTGTAAAGTAAACTAAAGTTTGGTTACTTAACCATGGTTTGTAAAACCCATATAAAAGCTACTTTTCTTATTTTGTAATTAGACTTGAATATTAAAATTAAAACCTAAAGTTTTGTGCTTTTTCTTGTGACATAGAACTTGTTGGTTCTTTGTATCCATTTCTTTCCTTTATCCAATTCTTGTTGTAAGAAAGAATTGATGGTGGAGATTCAAGTGGGTGAGCTTGGAAACAAGTGGGTGGAATTTCGTTTAAGCTTGCATCCAAGGTTCTTTAAACTTGAATCAACCTCAAGTTGGTGGATCTCCTTCGTTTAGGCTTGAGGAACAATTTCTTGCATTTGTTTATCAAGTAAGTATTGGCATTTGTGTTGAGAATTGAATTCATCTTCCTACCTTTCATTGTGTTGATTGAATGAGGATATTTGATGTTGAATATTAATATGCTGGAAGTTGATTGAAGTTGTGACTAATTTTGGAGTTGAATGTGCTTGAATTTGAAGTTATTTTAGCTTGAAAATTTGCTTGTTTTTGTGTGAGCTTGGCCTTAATCTTTGTTGGGTTGTTGGAATGCCATTTGATATCATTTGAGAGGTTTAAGGGCTGCTCATATGGATCATTTGGTATCAGAGCGTTAGGTTGTTGTGTGTGGTGAGTTTTATTGTGGAAGTTCACTTGAAGGCCTTGAAATTTAGCGTTGCATTGAGTACTTTCTTGTTTGGAGAAAAAGAATAACTTTTGCTGGAAAATTACTTGCACATGGCCAAAGGAAGAAGATAACTGAGGGGAGGGAAAAATTGGTTCAATTTTAGCCTTGTGCTCATTAATTGTTTTTGTCCTCTCCTTCATCAATATCACTCCTTGTGCTTTGTAAACTTACACACCTAGCCACCATAAGCATTTATTGAGCCCAATTTGTTGACCTTATCGCCTCCATCCAGCACACTTCCCACTTCACATCTTATCCATATTCTATTAATCACATCTTTAACCTTCTTTACTCTAACCATTACCCTAATTATTTCAATTAACCTTTAATCTACTTCCATTCTCAATTACCCTCTTACCCTCACCACAAATTACGCAACTACCCTTACATATCCAATCCAAGCCTAAATTCAAAGACCAAACAAACATCAATGCCCTAGCCCAAACACTTAGCCTAAACCCCGAACCCTAACCCAAAAAAAAAACACACAATTCTATTCCCAGAGTTACTGTTCATAGCATGAAAACACTGTTCACAGAACCTTAACTCCACCTTTATTAATGTATTCTCTTCCTATATTATCCAAATAGATCCATGGCTAGAGCAAGGACAAAGCTTGAGGACTAAATTCAAAACTTTAGAATTGGCATACATGAAAAATTTAATGACCTTGAGAGGATTGTGAATGTAGTATCTAAGAAAATTTTCCAATTGGTCCAAAGCCAAGTTGAAAATGATGATAGAAGTTTGAATATGGGTGTGTCCAAAGTTGAGAAACTAGAGCCAAGAGAATTTTTGTATTGGTTGAGAGATTTTGAGATGATGTGTGAGCTCATGGAGTGGTCGGATGAGAAAAAGTTTAAAATTGTGATTGTGAAGCTTAAAGAGCATCATTCTTTATCTCTATAGTGGGAAAAGTTAAAAAGACAAAGAGATTTGGAAGGAAGAGAAAGAATTAAATCTTGGGAGAAAATGAAAAGGTTGATGACTAGGGAGTTTTTACCCAAGCGTGCATCAATTGTAACAAAAGAAACTAACTTGTGTGAAAAAAAATATATACTCGATAAAAAAGGTAAATCCCAAGTAGAGGTCACCTTAGAGCACGATGAAGTGTTAAAGGGTATGGGTGAACCTAAACCAATTGTTGCCTTGAATGATAATGACATGAAGAATAAAGCCAAGGAAATTGTTTTGCATGAAAATAGAAGTGTGATTTCAAAGGAAGACAATTCCAAGGTTGAGAAAATTATTTCCAAGGTAGAAATGACAGTAGAGCATGGTGGTTTGAAAGAAGAGATTGAGAGTTTGTGCTTAGTGAGTGATTCAAAAATTACGAATTTGAGGACAAATCCTCTCCAACAAGAGGAGTATGATCAATATTCAAGTATCTAGTTCAAAACAACCAAGGAAGACCAATCATGCTTTTGAAATGGAGGACTCGAACCAAGCACATCAATTTCGAAAATGTTTTGTCAAATGAGACAATAAAGCGCAAGTTTGAGTCACACATTTGAATGAATCTTCAGAATCACAAGCATCATTTTTGGCAATTAAAGGCATCATTATTTATCAAGCGACTCCATACTAAACCAATGGAAAAAATTGGGAGTCGAATCGGAGATGAATTGGGCCAGAAATGCAAAGAAAAAGCCTTGGTATGCACGGTCATGCACACGCCCGTGAATGCAAAGAAGCCAGCACTGTGCACACCTGTGCACGCAAGAAGCCAGCGTTTCTCGCTTGCTTGTTGCGCAATAAGCCAATGCTGCTCGTTTGCTTGTTGCGCAAGCAAGCGTGCACACAACACTCATCTACGCGCCTGTATGCATCCAGCGTGCGTGCCTCAATGCCCAACACCTGTGCACGCTCCCTAGCGCCCAGGCTATGCATGCCATGCCGCGGCATCCACTTTCTGCCCTACTTGCGGTTTTCTTGCAATTTCAAGCCAATTTTGCATGCCTTTGACATCCAAGCTTCTCCTATGCACCAATTTTGACGTTTTGGAATTTCTAAAGTATTTCAATGACGATTCGAATGCCAATGACCTTTTGGATCGAATTCAAATATTTGATTCGAAAATTCAAGCCCAAGACAAATTAATCAAGGGAAATGCATGCATCCAAGATTATTCCATTTTTATATTTATTTCTCATTTATTTTGTAATGTAATTAGAAATTAGGTGAATTATTTGCTATGTCCTTGGCCTTTTATTTTATTTCTCCTAACTTGTAATGTGGTGTAAAATAAACTCAAGTTTGGTTACTTTAACCATGGTTTGTATAGTCTATATAAAAGCTACTTTTCTTATTTTGTAATTAGACTTGAATATTGAAATTAAAACCTAAAGTTTTGTGCTTTTGCTTGGGACATAGAACTTGTTGGTTCTTTGTATCCATTTCTTTCCTTATCCAATTCTTGTTGCAAAAAAGAATTGGTGGTGGAGATTCAAGTGGGTGAGCTTGGAAACAAGTGGGTGGAATTTCGTTTAAGCTTGCATCCAAGGTTCTTTAAACTTAAATCAACCTCAAATTGGTGGATCTCCTTCGTTTAGGCTTGAGGAACAATTTCTTACATTTGTTTATCAAGTAAGTATTGGCATTTGTGTTGAGAATTGAATTCATCTTCCTACCTTTCATTGTGTTGATTGAATGAGGATATTTGATGTTGAATATTGATGTGCTGGAAGTTGATTGAAGTCGTGATTAATTTTGGAGTTGAATGTGCTTGAATTTGGAGTTATTTTAGCTTGAAGATTTGCTTGTTTTTGTGTGAGCTTGGCCTTAATCTTTACTGGGTTGTTGGAATGCCATTTGATATCATTTGAGAGGTTTAAGGGCTGCTCATATAGATCACATACTATCACATTATTTAATATGGGCCCAATAACACAATTTAATACTGTATGTTTTTTTCCAAGTAAGGTTTACATACCCTGCAGAAGGAGACAAATAGGTGTTACAGTCTCTAGGTAAGAAATAGAAAGACTATAAGTATGACCTGAAAGTAGAGTACTACGAACGATATCCTAATATTGATGACCTTGTCAACAATAAATCGGATGGAATTCCACGAGACTAGTGGATGGCTCTCATAACACGATGGCATTCTGAGTAGGGGCGGGTAATATAATTTTTGCTCTTTCTTGTCTAGTTACGTAATGATGAATTGTATCTTTTTATTAAACATTTTCTTTGTTTCAGAGACGTAGCGGAATAAATAAAAGGACTCGTTCTATTCAAACAATGCCACATACTGGAGGAACAAAGAGTATAGCACAATTAATGAATGAAATGGTTAATTTTTTTTCTCTCACTGTTAACCATATGATTAGGTCTTGTTGTAATTGTATCTTTCTACATCTGAGGAATAGACATCAAGTGGTGAACAGTCATCACGAGCCAAAGTGTTCATAGCCACCCCTCAGACTCATAAAGATGGGAGACCAATTAATCAGGATTTTGTACACGCAATCGTAAGTTTAGTTTCTATTACTTTATTTGTGGTTGTGATAAATTTTGTGTAATAAGACATTGTTTCTTATAATGGGTTTAGGAACTCCTTCAAGAGAAAATAAATGAGTTACAAAGTTTTATCCAAGAGTCAAATGTAACTGTTCCAGAGATGAAAGATAATGCATTTGCTTAAGTGATGGGACCAGAAAGACATGGTCGAGTGCATGGATTAGGATTAGGTCCAACGCCTAGCAAGTACAGGGTATCAGCATCGACATCGACATCAGTATCGGCATCAACATCTCACCACTCAGGTGGCCCTCCAAGTGTGAATAATGAGGCGAACGATAAAATAAGAGTATTGGAAGATCAAGTGAGAACACTACAAAAAGCACTTGGTAGTAGGATGAACACAGTTGAATCTCAGTTGTCCAGGATTTGTGCATCATTGGGCTTGCCACCAGAGCAAAATGACGAGCCACCTAGTGGAGAGGTAATGTTTACAGGATATGTTCATATAACACATTTCTTCAAATCAAGTAATTATATGAAAATTACTAATTATGAATTGTTCATTTTTGTGAGGTAGGTACCTCATCCATCAAGTAACCAGCACTCTCTAAATGAGAACTAGTAAGTTTGTATTTACGTTTTGGTGAATTGTTTTCTATGTTCGAGAAATGTGTATTGGTGAAATCCAGCCGATTGGAGGGCTGGTTTGCATGTGGATATGAAGTGTTGAAATTATTTGATGTTTGTTTTATTTGTTCGTTTTATTTGTTGTTTGAAATCCATGTGGATTTATGAGATATAATTATATTTCGTGTCTTCTCGTTAACTCCAACTGAAGAAGTTTACTGACGCACTTTGTTAGAATTTCTAATTTGGATGTGTTTTGTGTGTCATTGTCATTTTGCATCACTCATAATTATCTGTTACTGATTGTGCTTATTTTTCAATAATTTATTCTTGTGTTTGCATTTGTGTGAAGCGTAAAGCTAAATCTTATATCTTGTGGTTGGGACCATATGTTAGTACTATGTTGGATCTAGATAATGCATAAATAAGGATAGAATTCTTCATTTTGTTTTTGATATGAGAATATTTTATACTTGTAATTATATATTGTCAATACATCTATTTGCATACAACAAGACTATTAACCAAATAATTCGTACAGTTTTGTGTTTTATTCTACGTTAGGTGACCATTAATAGACATTGTCTGCTATTATTGTATTTCGTTCTTCGAAAAACTTTTAACTTTTTCGCAAGGCATAATGTAAAGAGTTTTGGCTCCAACAAGTTTCATAACAATTCCCAAATTGTGTATCTAAACAATATTACGATTTACAATTGTATTCATGTACGACAATAATTCTGATAATATTTTTTATCAAATATTTTATTAATGATGTTACAAACATATTTTGTATGTATTTTTAGATGGTATTGTTTTACGTATATTGTTATCAATTTATCTATAGTGTTTTGTATGATATTTGTTATAAACAGAAAGTTTAATCAATAAGCAAGAAAAAAGGCTTATGAAACAGGCAAAATTGTGTCAAAAAGGGTATATAAATAAACACCGCTATAACTAAAAAACGCCGCTATAAACATATAAAAAACGCCGCTATAACCTTAAAAAACGCCGCTATAAAATAAAAAACGCTGCTAAAAACATTACAAACCACCGCAAAATATTCCGCAAAAAAAGTAAAAAACGCCACTAAAACCCCAAAAAAGGCCACTATAGGGTATTAATCCCGACAGAATATCGCACGCCAAAAAATAGCGGAAAATAAATTGGCGAGTGTGAAGGAATTTATCGGCGTTTAAAAAATGTCGGTAAAAGCCTGATAAAAACGCCGTTATAGGGTTTGTACTTTTAGTGGCGTTTTTATATGGTTTTATCAGCGTTTTTCTAAAACATCGGTAAAATCTTTACCGATGCTTGTACAAATGCTGGTAAGATTATTTCTGGTGTTTATAAACGCCACTAAAAAACCAAAAAAACGCTGCTAAAAGCCTTTTCTGTTATAGTGTATAGGTATTGACTCCTTTTATGGTTCAGTGATTTCTTTGGGTTGTTCTGTGTTTGTATCTAAATGATTTTTCCTCTATGGTACAATTATGTACTAATATCAACTTTTTTATTGATTGCGGGCATAAAACACGTTTCAGTTCATTTTTTTATGTATCAAATAAATAATAAGGATTTTTACAATAACTTTGAAACAATAAGGACAACTTTCCTTTTGTAAGAAGTACAGGACCTTGAGGTTACGCTTAAAAATTATCATCTCCTTCCCTTCAACCAAGCCTCTAGTAACATTTCACTTGGTTGGTTTTCATTTCAAGATGTTTTAGACAAATGAATAAAATTATGTGTATATAATTTTTATATCTATTTTGTAAACTTAAATAATATATCATATGATTAAATGATTTTGAATTAAAAATAAATTAACATCTAAACACATAATTATATATTATTTAAGTATACAAAAAATTATAATAACTATATAAACGTAATATTACTTATAAATGAAATGACATTTCACTCAAACTTAAAGACGTCTGTATTATAAGAATTATTTAGTCTCTGAATAAATACTAGTTTTCTGGTAAATAAGATACCTTCCAAAAACATAAAGTTGCAAGAGCAATCTAATCCAAAGGACAAAACCAATGTGATTGGTTTTTGACATATCACATCAGGATAAACTTATCACATTTATTTAGTCATCTCAACATGACCAATAAGAGTACATGACAGGTTTTCATCCTGATATAGAGTAATTAAAGAGTCAACAGCCAAGTAACATAAAAAAAAAATAGAATGATAATTGTCGATCTTTAAATTCTTTACAAATGATCTAAATCATTTTCATCTGTTCAATAGATGAGTTCAGAGAGTTGAATATGATATGGGTTGATTTCCACTTTTTTATTCATTTTAATTATATTCTATGTTCTCTAATTTTTCCATTCTAATCGCACACAATGCAACATACTATTTTATTCAAAAAAGTAGTAAATAAATTAATGAACAAAATTAAATTACAATCGAGGTTTGGGGTCTTGACCTGACCCGTAGCCGCCTGCCCTTTCTTGTTGGTATTATCATACAATAGAGAGAGAATCCACTCCTTCCTCATGCGCATAGCTAGCGCCTCAGGGCCCAGCAGCCCTCGGCCTTTAGTACACAAACTTGCCATCAAGCTAGCAACTGTCATGTCCACCTTCACAGTTTCCTTCATGCCTATGGTTCCACCTTGCTGCCTAGTCTTTCTGCTAGCACTGTGTTATGAATAAGAATTGAAGGAATCTCTAGTTTCGAATTTAGTCTCCGTATCAATCCCAAAAGCTCTAGTCCTAGAAAAAGACTTCAGTGGAAATGGGATACACTAACCGCTTCTTGCTAACAAAGATGTCCAATTAAATGAATGTGTTTGTGTCCTTCTTCTTAGTCTTTTCAAAATGCAATGAAATTATGGTTGAATGAATAAATAAATATAAATAAATAAATAAAGTATTGAATAAAAAAATTTAAACATGCATGAACTAAAATTTAAGTTTGAAATAATATCATACAAACAATACAAGATTATGGATATCCTGAAATCACTCACGGATGCCCCAAAGTGGTAGGCAGATGCATACATTGGTAGGCGAACACCCACCAATCATATGTATCCGCTCACCACTTTTGAGGTTTTGTAGACACTTTTAAAACATCTAAAACACACATACTCAACCAAAATTCATGCAAAACCCTAAATAACATTTTAAATCAAACTGCATGTCATTTTCATACCATCTATGACAATTAAAACTAGCTCACATGCCATTCTCATATAACCCCAAATGTCCAAAGGACACAAAAAGAAGACATAAGCAGAAAGATTAAACAAAATATCACAAAATCTGTAGATAGAACTAGAACCATATACGGGCACTCATAAGATCAAAGGTCATTCACCAATAGATCTCAAGTGTTGGTTGACCAATTGAGTAGGCAGAAAACAAACATAACTTCAAATTTCAAATCAAACTCAAGCATTTAACTTGATCAGTTCCTCATGCAAAATTTATAGCAATAAGACAACAGCATAAATAATCATGCTTGATAATCAAAATAAATAAGTCCAATAACATCACTTATTTGGTCAACCAAAACAAAGATTGTAGAAGAAACAAGGGTTTTCCCTTCAAAAACGCATACTTGCATTGTCGACTCCTTCAAATCTTCTCTTTGACAAATTATAGTCTGGAGGACCCAAAAATAGATGGTTGGATTGAGTATGCAACCTTTATGGCAAAGACATATTAGTTTTGGTAGTTTTTATTTTTTTTTTCCTTTTGTTTCTCTCTTTTTCCCTACCAATCTCTCTATTTTTCAATTTTTTTCAATGTTTTCCTTTTAAAAAATGATCTCTTTATAAATGGACTGCTCTTTCAACCCTTTTCCCCATTTATATAGCCTTTTGAAATGCATTACTGATAAGCATCCCCCTTAGATTATCCTCAAGCCTCCTAATATTATGTAAAGACATAAGGGATAGAAACAAATAAAAAAGATAAGAGATAGAGATAGAGTCAAATAAAAACCAGATATGTAAGTTGGAAAGCGAAAATTGATGACTCGTCTACAAACGTAGACAGCATCATTGTCCATGCACACAATTAAGAGACACAAACAGAATGAACATCTGTGCACCTGGCTAAAGTTGTCTACATACTATGCTAAAAGAGCTCAAAACATGCTAAAACACGATCCAAGACTATTGTGCAAAAAAGCAAAAGTCTTAGTAAATGTTATATAGGCTTAAAGGTTGAGGTCTAAATAAATGCATATAGTATATTCACCATTCATGGATCTTAAGCCTCAACCTACTAATAAAAAAAATCTCTTATCAGCATTGGAGGAAACTTGATTGGGTTAAAACCAAGTGTCTACAACCAATGTCTCTTAGATCTTGACGAAGAACTAGTTCAACTCTACAGAAATCTAAGAGCGTCAATGTGTTTACATAAGCAATAATCCGACAAAGGGAATTGACAACTTTGTTAGTAGCAAGACATATATCACTTCTTAATTCCACACACCATCAACACCTAGTCTGTAAATACAAGAATGAGAAAAAAAAATGATACCAAAATTATATGGATATAATACAGTGAATGGTAAAAGAATGTATTATAAAAATATGAGCATAAAATTAAGATACAAAAAAATAGAAAAAAATATATATACAGGTTTAATATTTTACATCATATATAATAAATTTCAAAAATACGGTAAAATCAATTCTAATTTTAATACTATTCATAGACCACCTAATTAAAATTAATAATATTTCAAATGTAAACTATTCAATTAACCATTAAATCTAATATAATAAAATATTACATAACTAAGATTCAAATTATAGTCTCAAAACTTTTAAACACAATATACAACTAATATTCTATTATAGTCTCTCAAACACAATATATTCAATTAATAAATTACAATAATAGACTTCCTTTTTTATTATTTTACATGCATAAAGAAATTTAACAATAATAAATAATTTATATATTGCCTCTAGCCTTTATGGCAAAGTAAGATCTAGGTCAAGTGGACATCATCCACAAAGATAAAAACACATTTTAGAACTAAAAAAAATTGAAAAAATAAAAAAACGTAAACCCTAAATATAAATAATCCAAAAGAACTTATATTATATCCTTAAAATCTTTATCTTATCTTGCAACATTTTCCCTAACCGAAAAGAATTTCTAGACTTGGTAATTTTGCTATAGATAAGATTAATCGTATACTTGTAATTTTTATTTTTATTTTTTAAATGGACCGAGATAGAGCTCTAATCCCAAATTATAGAAATACGAAAAAGATTTATCATATCACTAGTAATCAAATTCAAAATTATATTTACAAAAAAAAAAACAAAAAAAAAATTAAAATATATCATTATAAAACTATTCTATGTATAAAATTAAACTATCATTTTTCAACATCAATAAATAAATTGAACAATAAAATGATGTTTAACAATAAGAACAAAGAAAAATACATATAAGACAGATGAGGAATTTTCAATTTCAAAAGAAAGTGAATACAAACATTATTTGAATTGAGTTTTATATATTTTATATAAAATAATGTTATTTTATGTTTTATAAATAACGCCATTTTACCCTCTGTTAAAGAAACAAATAAAAATTATACGAAAACGTATAATACAACAGTTAAATACGTGTTTAACACAATAAAAATAAAATACATGTTTTATAATCTTCCAATTCTAAGATCAATGAAACGTGTTTAAAATGATAAAATCCAACATATGCATATCAACCAACTAGGCATTTGAAAAGGATCAAATTTCCTTAAGTTGGATCCCTATTAATGTAAGTCCAGCACGACTTCAGAGTCATTTTCTATTTCAACTGACCTGTATTCTATTCTCCATTAACATACTTGAGACAAGCTCATCTAATCAAGGATCTTTCATAACAATCATTTCCTTTCAAATAAATGTTTCCTTAAAATTGTGATTATGTTATCAAGAACCTCTTCATTTTCTATCAAATGCTGTTCAGCTGAATGTCTATCACTGAAAACCTCCCCCTCTATGTTGTAGTTATTTCCTTCTTTTACAATGACTCCATGTTCACAAGCCAATTCGAAAACCTCAGGTTCGCAACGGAAGCCTTTCCCAAACTCTATCACCAGGTCAGATTTCTTCATTGCTGGAGCCAATTTATTTTTCACCACTTGCACACTAACTCCAAGAGCAGAAATCTGAAAAAAAACAGAATTTAACACATTAAAATCAGAAATGTGAGAAAAAAGATTGCTATTAACAAGGCAAAACACATGAACTGATTTGTGATATGTAATGAAAGAAGTAAATGAACAGTCATCAAAGATAAACATAAATTATTTATTTCTCAAGACTCAGGGTGCTAATGCATCAAAATTCCACAGAGATGATCAAACTAATAACCAAAATAAGAAAATCATGCTTTCAGGATTTACCGACATTGGATGCAGAGGGCTCTATAGGTGATATCCTGCGGTTTTCTTCTCCTTGGAAAGCCTAAGCCCTCTTAGTGCTATTACTTCACACATACTAACCAAGATGCCGCAACAGCAGAATGATGCATTTATAAATATAAGATTTAATTGCAGAAGTTTCTGTATTATCCCTTCTCTTATTTTTATCTTTCCAAATGTCTATTGTTATGTTCTGTCAACTTTTCCTTTATCTTATTATTTAAAAACTTTAGGTTTCTGGTCTCTTTTGAATGGACAATCATGGAGACATCCCAACCCACAACACAGACTGAACACTGAGTGCATCTTTCCTGAAATAACCAGATATTAGACTATTAATCAAGGAAACAGTGAGTTCATATCAAGAATAAACAATTGGACAGAGGCCTGCGGTAGTTCTTCTGGTTCACAAATATTTAATGTGTTTTTATGGTCAATTGTGAAATTTGTTTTCATCATTTTCTGACTTGAAAAGCAAGCAATAAGCTTGCTAAAAAAGTACAACCAGGACAGAAAGGTGGTAGGAAGGACGCGAAAACACTCCCAAACTGAGAGAAACTCAGTTATATTTAGCATCAGCAGGGGCTTATAATATCATTGAATAAGCTTAATTGAAGAACATATCTCTAAGAAACTGAAAAACCTATGCATGCTCCTTATTAAAAATTGCTCGGTAGTAATATAAGATTTACCTTATCTCCAGTCTTGAGCAATCCTGTTCTCATCATTCTTAAACGTAAAGCTGCATAAAATTTCAATGAATTTCCACCACAAGTGACCTCATCAAAGCGTCCAAAAACTTGACCTGGTTTTACACTTGACCTAACCTGGATTTAGAACACAAGAAGGAATTTTCAGTACCATACATGCTACTGAAGGGTGCAGTTCATATATACAAATGAAAAATTCAAGTGTCCCAGTAACAGTAAAACAACCTGATTAAGAAAAATGATAATGGAATGAGATTGGCCTAATGAATAATGAATTTTTCGGAGTGCTTGTGACATTACTCTTGATTGTACGTCACGATACATGCCACCTACAGGGACATCAATTTCACATTGAGAGACAAGGGCTGCAACCTGCAAAAGCCATGTGAAGAACAAAAAGTGTCAAAATTGAAGGAAAACAGATTGACCAAAAATTCAACATCTACATTCATGTGAAGCAACAGTGTCAATGCTAGTTTTTAAAAGCATGCCTATGCAAGTGCTAGGCGCAGTCCCAAAGTAGATGAACACATTTTACTTGTAATACAAAATAAATTTCATGAAATTGTGGCAAAATACAGAAAAATTAATAAACATAATACTTCAAGTTCAAACCAGAAAAAGATCTATCTTTCTTTCTATTTCTTGGTATTTTCCAAGTAAATTTAATTGACCTCCACATAAATTTACATAAATACAGTTAAATCCAATGGTTTCCAAAAATTCTCAGAAACCTCCCTGGAAATATGAAAATCATCATAAGCCTCCACTAAAGTTTTAGAATATTTGCAGACTTCTCCTGATGGCCAACTAACCAGCAGCATACATGTAGGGTAGCCAAATCTCAAGGTAGACCAAAAAATCATTCTATTTTTTAATTTGAAAATAACAATTATTCAAAAACATCGTTCAACCAACATCCAACTGGAGATAACCATATACTCATACTTTAAGATTGACTATATATATTAGGTGTGGAGGTTAGCAGCCTGCATTTTTCAATGCACAAAGAGTACAACCTTGATACATCGAAACAACTCATGACACAATGGCTACTGCTCCTGTTGTCAATAAGTTCATCTTATTGTGAAAAGCCAGATTATCTCTCGTGGTGATAGGGGAGAAACCAAAGACCCAAATTGTCAATGACAAAGCCTTGTTTAGCACTGAAAAAATTATCATCTTTGACCCAAATAGATAGTTACCATCTCTATTGGTGATAAACAAGAGATCAAGCATCAACATCACCAATGGCATTTTACCATATCTTTTGATGGTGAAAGCCTCATATATTGTGTTGAAATGGAAAGGGCAATTTTTCGAGCAAAAAATAAATAAATAAATAAGATATGACAGAAATAAATATAGACTAAATGGAGTTGCGCATTGAAAGGAGACCATAAATGCTGCTGCCACTGGGAATCAAGGATCATCTCAAAATAAGAATCACATTGCAGCAAGCTGACTTTTAGATATATGATCTGAATGAATTCTAGATCACCCTTGCTTTTGTTAAGAAAAGATCATCTGTAGCAAGGATTTTAGGAAGCTGCCAATTTAACCTGAATGGAGGGAGTTTAGCAGTCCATGAGATAGGCTCCAGCAAAAGGCAAGAGCTTCTTGGTGATCTTTCCTCTTCACTCTTCCTTTTTCAATCCTTTCTTAAATTTTCACTCGCCCAAAATATTAGTCAACAGGCAAAAACAAAAATCTTTTCCATCAATTTTCCTTTTTTTTCGTATGATGTATCATTGTTTTAGCAATTTAGATTTGGACATCTTTATAATAACATTGTCAAATATAATGTAATAAGAAATAAATCACTTACTTCAATGACCATGATAACGTTTAAAGATTCATAAATACCAGTGTCAAAGATAACGTCGTATGTGAAATGAATCACTTACACTATCAACCACAATTACATCTACAGATCCACTTTTGGTCAGCGTATCAACCACACTAAGCAAATTCTCAGCAGAAGTAGGATTTGAAATCAGAAGATTTTCTGTATCTACACCCATTGCTTCCAAAAGGGAGGGATCTATTGCATTCTCTGCATCAAGATATGCACAATATCCTGCCAAAACAATACACAGAACAATAATGACTGCAACAAAAATTATTAAACATGCAGTTATAAGATCTCTTTAAAATAACCAATAAAATTTATAGAGTCCAAATAATATCCAATAAATAACCTATATTAATGTCTATGTAACCTAAATTAATATTTCCATGGACATGTTTCTTCTGTATCTTTAATAGCCAAAAATTTGCCATGTTCTCATAAAAGGAACATGTTCTTCTTAAATGGCTGCTTCTGCTGCAGCCAAAGGCAATATTAAAAATTTTCTTACTCTTAACCAAATTGTTGCCAAAATTTTTTAGGAAAAAGATTGAAACTCTTAAGAAAGACAATCTAGCACATAATGATAAATGAATGGACAATGGAGTAAAAGTGGAGAGTATGACTAACTACAGAAGTATCTTGAACAAACAGTAGATAATCTAAACATTTACTTGAAAAATGCAATGTATGTATTAAAACAACTAATTTAAGCATGCAGTTATGCTGATTGAAGCAAAAACAAATTCATGTGCACAGCCACATCATCAATTTTTTATTACACCCCTCAACCCCAAAAAAAAATTCGTCATATACCTATGGTATGAGCAGCAACATGGGGCCGACCAAGGACAAAGTTAAAGGAGAAAGTGTACCAGAGATGTGGAATGAAGTTAGCTGCAGTTTGAAGTGGTCATCCTGAATTCCAGTATTCCAGCTGTGCAAAGTTGCTGCAGATCATGTTTTAATTTCTTTTGTATCTGTTTCCTATTTTTTTGGTTGTTAGTTTCATGTTATATATTTAGTGAGTAGTGGGCAACTATTATGTAGGAGGTAGTGATTCCATCAGTTTATTAAATGAGTTGTAAGTTAGAAAAAAAAAAAACAAGAAAATTTTTATCTCCAATTTTAATGCTTAAGAGATTGTTGGGTTTTTTAAAAAATGAGCCCTTCTTTGCATGTCAAAATAGGTGATGTGGGATCCATCAAGGATTTTAGGATCCCATATCGTAGGAGAAAATTCAGATTTTAAGTATATTTATTATTGTCTTATTTTATTTAGAAAATTCTCAAATTAATTATGTTTTTTAGGGATTTTGATAGTCTATATGAAGGCTTCAATATTTATTATATCAATTATTCAGACTATTGATATTATTCGGACAATATTTTGATATTATCAAATACAATTTGAGATTAGTTCTCTTTTTAATCATTAGTTGATTATTCTCTTGGGTCGTACGTCGTTGGCTTTTTTTAGGTCATATGTCAATCCTGATCATGTGTTGATCAAATTTTATCCTTCATGTCCTACATCAATTTGGTATCAGAGTCAAGTCTTACATCAGTTTAGTATCAAAACCCAGTCATTACCTCTATCTAGCCCACCCTTTAAGGATAACACATTTAGAGGTAAGACCACCACTGTTCAGAATAAGAACTTTGTTCCCCCTTAATCCACTCTGGGTGCATCTTCTAAATGGGTCTCATGTGAGTGTCTTATCCCTTAGGTGTTATCATTGTCATGATAAGAGTTATGTAGCAACTCAATATCCTAAAAGTGCTTTGACCTTAGAACAACTTGAGACCAATAAGTCCTCTGACTGTGAAGCATAAATTATTGAACTTGTAGAGTATTCTGGAGATGAGGACGGGTTCGAAGTTGATGATGAGTATGTTAATGTCATTAAATGATTTTGTTTACTGTATAGATGATGATTGAAAACAAACCAATATTTTTTATACCTTCATAAAAAGTAGGGAAAGATCTTCTAAGTTAGTCATTGATAAGGGTAGCACTATGAATGTGATTGCTAAGTCTGTCATAAAAAGATTGAGTCTTAAGATAGATACACATCCTTTAGAGTTACATGGGTAAACAATACAACCTTGTTAGTCACCAAAAGATGTCTAATCCCCATTCGAATGGATAATATCAAAATGAGATTTATTGTTATGTGTTTCCTATAGACATTGCCCATATCCTTTTAGGTCGCCCTTAGTTATATAACCTTGATGTAACTAACCATAGTAGAGATAACATTTACATGTTAAGCATAAAGAGAAGAAAATAGTTTTAAAACCTGCTAGGCCTTTTGAAAATAGTCCTAGGTCCAAAGGAAACCCTTCTCTTAAGGCTCCTAAGAAATACATTCACATTCTGAGTCAAAGTGCTTTTGAGAGAGCAGGGATGGAGAGTAGATATTGTTTAGCTATAATTGAAATTTCCAATGATTTTTTGAAACCTTTGAATGATTGTGATTCTGATATGTCAAAATTGCTTGCTAAATTTTTTGATATTATGCCTGATGATCTGCCTAATGAATTACCACCTATGAGGAATATTCAACATGCTATTGATTTGATCCTAGGATCCCAGTTGCCTAATCTTGCCCATTATAGAATGAATCCTAAGGATCGTGCCTGCACTTTTGACACCTAAGAAAGATAGGTCATGGAGCATGTGTGTGGATAGTAATGCAATTAATAAAATCATCATTAAGTATGGATTTTTCATCCCTCGACTTGAAGACATTAGATTTGTTAGTTGGGTCTTGTTGGTTTTCTAAGATCGATTTGCCTAGTGGCTATTATCAAATTCGTATTAGGCTTGGGGATAAATGGAAAATTGCTTTTAAAACCCAAGATGGATTGTAAGAATGGTTAATGATGTCTTTTGGTTTGTCCAACGTACCTAGAACTTTTATGAGAACCATGACACATAATTTGCAATCTTTCATTTGTAAGTTTTTTATAGTTTATTTTGATGATATTCAAATTTTCTAGTAAAATTAAAGGTGAACATTTAAGTGATTTGAGTCAGGTTTTTGTCACATTGAGGGAAGCAAAATTATATGTTAATCTTAAGAAATGTTGTTTTATGCAATCTAAAGTGTTTTTTCTTGGTTTTATTATGTCTACACAAAGAATTTTTGTTGATCTTGAAAAGGTTAGTCATAAGAAAGCGGCTTGTACCTAAGTATGTTTCTGAGATACGAAGTTTTCATAGGTTAGCCACTTTCTATAAAAGGTTTATTAAGAATTTTAGTTCAGTTATGGCTCTAATAATTGATTTCCTTGAGTTTAAATTGACTTAACAAGCTATTAGGGCTTTTGAGGCAATTAAACAAAAATTGACTAAATCATCTGTTTTACACCTTCCTAATTTCTTTAAAGTGTTTAAAGTTTCTTGTGAGACATCAAGTATAGGTGTTGGAGGTGTTTTGGGTCAAGAAGGGTTCTTGTAGCATTCTTTAGTGAAAAACTCAATGAAACTAAACAAAAATATTCAACTTATGACAAAGAGTTTTATGCTTTAGTACAATCCGTTCACCATTGGCATTATTACTTATTGCCAAATGAATTTGTTCTTTCTTATGATCACCAAGCATTAAGATATCAAGAAATTGAATGCTAGACATGCTAGGTGGGTTGAATTTTTGAGTGAATATTCTTTTATTCTTAAGTATCATTCTGGGGTAAAGAATAAAACTAATAATGCTCTCAATCGATTAGGTACTATTCTTCAAGTCATGAGTGCTCAAATAATTGGTTTTGATCACTTGAAGAAAGAGTATTCCTTTTGTCCTGATTTGGGTATTATTTTTGAAGAAATAAGAGTAACCGTAGAAATTATGTCAATGTTATTCTTTCTTGTAATTGCTTGTTTAGGACATTTAAAATGTGCATTCCACATGGTTCCCTTAGAGATTTCTTAATATGGGAAATACATGCAGGGGGGTTAACTAGTCACTTAAGGAGAGATAACACTATTTCCCTAGTTCTTGATATATTTTATTAGCCATTAGTGAGGAAAGATGTTGCTAGGATAGTGTCTTAGTGTTGCACTTATCAACTAGCTAAGACTAAGAAGCATAACAATGGGTTGTACACTCCACTTCCTATTCCACATGCACCTTGGAAAGATTTGAGTATGAATTTTGTCCTTGGGTTGCCAAAAACTGCTTAAGGACATGATACTTTTTTATTGCCGTGGATAGATTTTCTGAGATGGCTCATTTATACACCACAAATTGTCAAATAACATTATAAAATGAAAAGGATCATTGTGAATAGAATTTGAAAAAACAGAAATGATGTCAACAACTTCAGATTCAATAACAAAACGATGTTTAGGCTAGAGGCTCAAATCCATTGGTAAGGACCACAAATACCACTAACAAACATGCCACTTGGCTTGGTCTCACAATTCTTGCATGGTCTATACTTGATCAAATTGTGTTCCATTATCCACCTCACAAAAATAAAATCTGGAGCACTTCAGTAAAAGATCAGTGTGATCAAAGTTTTTAGGCTATCCAAACAGTACATGATTACAGGGAATTCGCTAAGAATATTGCCCCCACAAAAAAAACAAATGTTGAGCTGTAGTTAAAATCTATTCACTACGAGCCATCCAAACTATTAAGATCAGAGTCAAAGAATAATCCAATTTAAGAAGAATAACAGTTGCCACTTTCAAAACTAAAGGAAAATCAATATTTATAGTTTATTCTAAATTAACGGTTATGTTGAAATAAAAACTAGGTCACAATGTGCGTGGAAAGCAATCACAATGAGTGTGTCCCAAAATTTAAGCAAATAATATGACATAATTGATTGAAACGGCTAATGATTAGCAATAAAAGATATATATCGCTAAAAATAATTGTGAATAACACCAAAGTAATGAAAATAAGCAAACAAAAAGCATGAAAAGAAAAGTCATTTTGCACCTCCCAGCTTTTGAGCTTCCTTGATTACATGAAGTGCAAGTGTTGTCTTGCCAGATGCTTCTCGTCCAAATATCTCTACAATTCTTCCCTGCAAAGGGCAAGGTAGATCTGTGAGCAAATTTTTAAAGGAATATTTTGTGTTTATTTTTTTAATTTTTTTATGAGAATACATCACATATGATTGCAGCTATAGTTGACATAAATGAAAACAGTCAGTACTGATCAAACTTTAAAGGAAAAAAAAAAACAAACTATAGAAATTCAAAATAATAAGTTGGGCACACTCATTCAGAATCAAATATCCCGGCACAATGCTAAACTGTTGAGTGTTGAGCATCGATACTCCTGCAAACAAGCTCCGTATGTAAATTCCAATGAAGTGGATCAACGTGTATAACGATACCTATTCATTGAATTTGAAAGTCTTTCACAATAAAGCAGCTTGGTAATGCCTAGACACAAAAAATATATATCAACTTAATTCTCTCTAACTTTAATATTTGTACCAAAAAAGGAACGAACAGGAAGCAGCCAAAAATAAGTGCCAACACATAATGTGTCATCCGGCAAAAATTATTCCAACCATACATGTGGAGGATATACTTATAGTAAAACAAGGAGCAAAAAGACAATAGTCTTTTTTAGCTAATCACCTTTGGTAATCCTCCAATCCCAAGTGCTAAATCAAGCTTTAACGAGCCTGTAGATATTACTGGAGCACGTCGTGAACTGAAAAACCGCTTCAAAGACAACATAGATTCTTTACCAAATTCACCAGAAAGATTTGAGAGAGCATGGCGGAGTGCATTATCTTTCTCTATAGTTTTGAGATCATCCAGAGGTTCATCATATTCAAACTCTGAAGCTTGAACTGAAACCACAAGAATTAATTTTTCAAAAAATTATACGAAATAGCTGATGTAAAAGCAACTATATTAGCACACAACTGAGAGCTTCCATAAGACTTGTAAGTGGATTTTTACCTACAAATGACAAACCTACTAAAAATTTGAGCAGTTTTTACGAGAACACATTACACTCTACCATAAAATAAGGAACAAATAGTGCCAAAAACATGGAGACACTGAAAATTCGGTGCACCGCTTGCAAGGAACAAATTGATATATAGAACAGATTTGATGCACCACTTGTAACAACCCATGGAGACACTGAAAATTTAGATATCAAATATTTGGGAGGGGGTTCAAGGAATTTATACATTCAATAGGCTCTTAATCCACACAAATACATCAGAAGATCAAACATTACTCTTCACCAAGGCTCATCTTTCTAGGCCACCAATGACCAAGTTTCTTCTTAAATGACATTATCTCCAGCTAGAAGACCCTTTTTCTAAAAAGAATTACTTGTGTGACAAAATCCAATGCCTAGTACTTGTGATATCAGAAGGCATAACTCATATTATTGACTACTGAAAGAATGACAGAGTTATTCACTTCACCCTAGATACTAGTTTACAATCACTTGTTACTGCAACATTAATTACATTTTTGAAAAACTGATCTGAATAGAACAGTAGCAAAGCGGAAATATGGTCCAAAATCCAGTGTCACATGAAGCCCACAAGAAGTATGTATGTTAATGGAGAGAAGAACATAGAGAGAGAGAGAATTTGTTGTTAATTACCTACAGAAGAAAGAGAGCGGGTATTCATTCCAACATAAGAAATTGCATCTCTTCTTCCACTCTGAAAAAATTGCAGAAACAACCACAGGCCAAAATGAGATTGATAAAATATCACATTATATTTATTCATAGCATCTAATTTAGCTTTAAAAGAAACAGAGAAGTGAGGAAGGCAAAAAGAAAATAAAAGCAATACGCATTTCCAATTGGAATGAAGCACAATGTTCTAAAAAATTCAAAATTAGGCAAAAATCAAAACTCCTTCCTATTGGTTTAAAGCATCTCCAATCTTGTTTGCATCATATGTTACACGACTTAAATGGTTCATTTGGCCAAAATAAGTAGCAATTAAGAGCCACATGAAAATATCTAAAAGCATTCCCATCTAAAAAGCAGAAAGTATACTTAAAAAACCTTAATCCAAAATCTTGGCAATGATTGGCAGCATTGGTTATATTCTTGCAGCTAATAATTTCTTAAGCGAAAATAGTTATGACTAGTGTGTGGTGCAATTCACATGGACGCCGTGAAAATGGATTATCTTGTAAACTGATCGAAAGAAAGTAATTCCAATAAATTACAAAAGAAGCCCACAACATTTTTTTTTTCTGTACAAATTATATTCTTAACCGCTTAACCTTCTCTTTTTTGTATGTAAATTAATCAGTTCTTTCACCTGCAAGTCTTCACATGATTTTAACCCCTAAACCCAAACCTATAACTTGCACAGAATTCAATACCAAAATTCTTTTCAGGCCTGCATGCAACATTTATAGAATATTACAGGCTCTTACGTGCAAACACATAAAGAAACATAAGCAAAAATGTACAAGTTCAACAGTTATTTCACTTGAGAAAGAAAATAATTGAACACTCTACAGGTAAGAGAGAGAAAGACCTGAGAGAATAAGTGAAGTCTTGGTAAGGAACTGAGACGAAGGGACTGCACAAACTGTATCATCTTTGCTCTGCTACGGTTTTAGTTTGAATGTAAGTTTTGGGTTTTGTTTGGGGAAGAAGGTTTTGTTTTGTTTTGTTTTCAACAAGTTTTACTGAAAATAAATTTGAGTTGCGATCAAAAACTACGCGCCAATTGTACCCTCCTTCTGCGGCCATGTCTGCTCTTTAGCTTCGGGAAAAGGCATTTAATTTTCACTAATTTTTTAAGGAAATTAATTAGATGGGACATTGCGAAATTGAACAGTTTTATAGGAATGTAACCAATACAGTAGACTTCAACAAAACTTCCTATCCATAAATTTATTTCCAACAACTATAAAATTGTTCAAGGTTATGCTCTAACTTTAGTAAAGCATGTCGATTGGTTCTACCCATTTGAGTTTATCCTTAGGATTTTGATTTAGTCATCAAACTTAGATCCAACATTATTTTCTTGCTTCAATCAAACATAAGATTTTAGAAACAATTTCTTATAATGAGGTATTACTCTAGTACAATAATATGATAAAGTATTTAAGACTAGGACATGAGAGAAGGATGACACCATTATTATGAAAATTGCTTTAGAAAGCCTCACTACAAGATATTAGGACCATATACACTATAACTTCAACAATAATTTGGTATTAATGGGGTATTTTCTATAAGGCCAAAGGACTATTTTCCACCCATAGTTTGAGACAGGGACAAAGTCCCAACCTTCAAGTTTCAAAAGCCCAGTCTCCCACTCATGAAAATATTTTTTTATAATTTTTATACTCAAATGATTAAAATATCCTTTAAAAAAATAAATATTTATAATAAAATTATAAAAAAAATTTTAAAAAAATTTAAAAATTTAAAAAAAATTAAAAAATTTTAAGCAGCCACCGCTGCCAGTGCCGCGGTGGTGGTCGCCGCTGAAGGGGTCAAGTGGCCGTTTCTGGCCACCTGGTTTCAATAGAGGCCAGAGTTGGCCTACCCGTTGGCCGCCTCAACTTTGGAGGAGGCGGCCAAAAACAAAGGCCGGAAACGGCCATTGGGACCAAGGCAGACCCTTTCCGACCATTTCCAATAGCTTCTTCTAATGGAGGTGGCCAGATCTGGCCATCTCCGCCAAAACTGAGGCGGCCAGATTTGACAGCCTCCATCAAACGGGGAGGCCAAACCAGGTGGTTGGAAACGGCCACCTAACTCCCTCAGTGGCGGCCACCGCCGCGGCACTAGCGGTGATGGCTGCTTCAAATTTTTAATATATATTTTAATTTTTTTAAAATTTTATATATTTTATAAAATTTATTTTATATTTTTATAAAATTTTAATCTTAAAATGACAATATTACCCCTAAAGTCTACTGTTTTCTATTTTATTTAATATTAAATTATTTCCATGCGTGGGAGACTGGGCTTTTGAAACTTGGAGGGTGAAACTTTGTCCTCGCCTCAAACTATGAGTGGCAATGAGTCCTTTGGCCTTTCTATAATAAAAAATCAGTCATATAAAAATCAACAATAACCTTTAATTTTGAAAAATACTGTTGCATTATTATTCTTAATTATTATATTTACACAAATATAATCTCTTACCATAAATATAAATAATAAGAGGATGAAAGATGAAAAATGATTGAAATAAGATAAATTAATTATTATCATTAGCTAATTATTTTATAATATATTTTGATATTAATTATTTTTTATTCTTTTCATGTTCTTCTATTCAAATCTTACTAATTTGATATTCTTCTTGTTGTTGCAAATTTACCCACTAATGTGAATCTAACATTGCCTAGGACTCTAGAATATAGTAGAATACTTATAAGGTGAATAGTTAACGAAAAAATTTAAGTTCATCTCATCTCAGATAAAAAAAAAAAAAAAAAACCTCATAACATTACTGAGATTCTGCTCCTACTAATCAATTCTCTCAAAATTAAATTTCAATTTCTCATTCAAAATCATACAAATAACCAAACCTAATCAATTCCCTCAAGAATAATTTTCAGTTTCTAAATCAAAATACCAACCAAACCCTTTCATTAGACATTACATAACCAAATGAACAATCACCACCTCATCAAAGGATTAAAAATGGCAAAAAAAAGAAAAAATTTTGCAATTTCAACACCCTGGTATCAAATTCTGGTGAATTTTTGGGAAACTAATTACAGATGAATGTTACTCTTGCTTAGAGATGGTTGTGAAGTGCAACTTTTTCCATTGTTGATAAAAGATTCACCATTATAAGAAGACCAGAGAGAGAGCCGATCGTTTCTGTAAGGTCCAGTCTGGCCAAAGTAATTCGCCAGAAATCCTGAATGTTGTCTTGGTGTACTCATTGACCTTGCTTTGGCCTTTGGAGATTGTGTTGCAGCCATGAAAGTCGGAAAAACAGGAGAATTTAAGCCAGAATTTTCATCTTCAGACGTATTGATATTCTGTTGTGCGCGACAAAATGATCTTCGAGGAAATGAATGTGGGGAATTCAGTCCATTCAGTGACTCATGCATCCGCTTATTTCTGAGTCTGACTTGTGTTGGAATGTATATTTCACCAGTAATCAGATTCGGACGAACAGCTGGTTTTAGAAACATCTCTTTCTCCACCCCGTAGCTCGCCTGTCTTTCCTTGTGGGGTCTTGATTCTTCCACTCTATGAACGTTTCTTCCTTCCTGAAATTTATTTTTTTGTTAATCTTTAAATGCAGAATCTAAGTGTAGATATAGCAGAAGAGAGAAATTGTCGTTAAAATGGATGTAAAAGTTTTCATTTTTGATACAAGTTTCTGTATTTAGAATTAGGGCCAAATGACTACCTCCCACCAAACTCTTGGATGAGACCACTTTTCCAACCCTCGAGTGGTGGCTACCACCGACCCATCAGCCTTGGGGTTTTCCAAGTAAATATGGTCACTAGGGGCATGAACCCCCACTCACCCCTTAGTGGCTCCGTACTTAAAGAAACAAGAAGGAATATGGGAATTGAGGGATAATTACCCGGTGGGAATATGAGTATTTTTTCATCCTTTCTCTTTTGACTAAGGCCTCTTGCTTTCTTAACCACACACCTTCCATGTCTTCCTTCGAAAGCACACTAAAATCCCAATTTCTTTGATTGTTGTTACATTCAAGCTGTCAACGGCAATATGTTGAGTAAATTATTACAACCCACGGACCAAAAAATGTTAATAATACCACTTACCATTATTTCCTTCTCTCCCAAATCCTCTTTTCCCAGGACCTCTGCTTGTTTTTTAACATTGGACGACACACACTCGAGGGTGGATTTTGCTCGACGTCTTACGGCTCTGCCTCGAGCAATTGCTTGTAGCCTCACCAATCCCTTCAATGCCCGCAATGCTTTCCTTGCCTGTTTTACTCCAATTTCCAAGTTCACATCAATTACAACTTTATTTTACTAAATAAAATTTTCAGGTTTCTGAAACGCATTCCCACTAGGCCACTTTTAATATCCAAGCAGATAAAATTCTTAGTTCACATTAGTGAGATGTTAACTTTAGAGCAACTATTATTGTTTAAAGAAGTTCCAATGAAGGGAAAAAGGTTAAAGAAGCTCACTAGATATGCCCGGAAAGCGCTTTGAATCTTAATCGCAGCCAAATATCTCTGTTTTTTCGTGAATTGACGGCAAGTTCTGGAAGAACCCATGAGCCGAACGACCTCGGCTGCAGCATGAGCAGCAGCAACTGCAGCTTCAGCGGCAGCAGCTGTTGCAGCAGCGACATTCAGAGCATGTTTTCTCTGCCTTTCAGTTGCTTCACTCAATGATCTTTCCGGAGCTGAAAGTGCATCAAATTTTCTAAACTTAAGAAGCCTCCCTGCAACACATTTCGGCCGCTTTGTTTTCTGAATTTATCATTCAAAAACAACTAAATATGTATCATACTAGGACTAATGAGAAGAAATACTAATGAGAAGAGTGTAAGAAACTGAACCTTTTCTGGTTTTGTTTTAACCTCAGAAATGAAGAATTTCTTCACCCAATCAAACCAGCTACTCTTCTTTGCCATTGAATGCCTAAAAAACCATCATTTCAGTTTAAGTATGGACACCTTCTTCTATTCTTGAAGTTAACTTGTTTGTCCCAGATGGCTGAAACTTGAAAGCAAGTAAAGTGTTATGGGGAAGATTTGTCAAATTCATGTTGATATAAGGGGTCCCTTTGTCCGCTTTCTGCCAACTGTCACTTTCAAAACTGGTAATGGCTGGTTCAGATGTTTGTTTCAAAGAATTTTTACCCCATTTCATCATTCCATAAAATTCATTAATACGGGTATTATAGGAAGTTTCTATTACAAAATGAGGTATAAGATTATTATTGCATGGGGTCTCAGCAGAATTTTCAATGATAGTTTTAGCCCCATTTAATCGCCAACTGCCGGGTGGTCTGTACTCTCCATGAAAGTGCTATGAAATTTGGCATAAGCAAAGCAATCCATGTGCATCTTATTTGATTTTATACATTAATAATTTATGGTTTCAACTTTCACCATATTAGGATTCTTTCTATGGTAACTATTATGCATATAATAGTTCAAATTATGTTCTTTTAAGAGTGTAATTTGGTGAACATATTCCCTCATGGGGCCAGAGATAACAAAGAAGCATTCAATTTCCTTTATGGAACTTGTTGATGTTAGGTTAGTAGTTTATGACAATTAATTAGGTTTACTGTTAAGGATGATGCACTACCATATACTTGTTTAAGTTAAAAACTTTATGAATTTGAGTGTAATGTCTTTATCCATTGCCAATAAAATTTGAATATGTTTCTTATCTACCTTAGATAGTGAGACTCAAAAAAAGTAGAGATAACAGTAGGTTTGGTATGAGTCAAATACTCTAATTTCCATTCTCATTCTTATAGAAAAAACTTTTTCTTTCCTGATATAGAGATGATGGAGAATCCTTATTTTTCTCTATGAACTAAATTTCTCAACCCTTCCTCTCGCTATATTTGTGGGGAAAATTCCCCTTAGTTTCCTCTTTCCTTTTTATTAGAAAAATAATACATGTTTATTAAGTATTAGAGTATATATGTAATAGTTAAAAATTTTTAAAAGTAAATCAATATTTAAGCGTTTAGATAGTATAAAAAGAATGAAACAAAACAAAGAAGGAATGAGTCAAGGATAAGACAGGTCAGAATAAATCTATTCTCGTTTTTTACTATAAGAATTTTAGTTATCTTATCTTCATCCCCGTTCGAGAAGAGGTGGGCTGAAAACCCAATTTCAAAGGCTGAATTATCTTCTCTAAAAGCAACTCTCCTTGATTTAAATTAAATGGTACTATGATTTTTTTATAATTGGCTTATGTCACAATTTGTGTCCCGCGATAAGCCATACAAAGAGCAACAAACCTACTCAAAATTAAGCTGCAATATGAGAAAAAAACTGGAACTTAGTCTCTTGGCATCCCAACTTTAGTAGGCTGCGCGATGAGGGTAACGTGGGTTTTGAGCTGGTGATGTCCCAAGAAGAATGGTTAAAGTGGAAAGAAACTGTGCAACCTTTTCGTGGCTACTTTGGGTTGCCCTTATAATAGCGAGAGAATAATGTTTCTTTTGAGCTGTCGATAATGGCCTATCCATCAATATCTCTTATCAATTCTGCTCAACACTCATGTTACACTACACTTCACAGAAAATAAACCCTTTTGTATATTAATTTAGAGGCATTTATTCGAATTCAATTCCATTTCTTATTGAATTGGTCATGACTAAACAAACATGTATCCCATCTTCTGGTTCATGGTCTTGGATTCCTAAAGCACATATAAAAGTGATGACAGTGATCTATACCTAAATTCCCATAATTGAAGCTTCATATAAATAAATGTTTCAATAATATTATATATCAACTAGTCATCACTCAACCCAAAGGAGAACTTTTTAACATATAATCATCAAAGTAGTATCAAAGTCCATTGCAAAGCTTAATTGCACAAAAATAAACTAGCAATTTGCTGCTCATATCACAATTTTTAATGCACGGTGAATGCATCAAAGAAAGAAAGAGTCTCTTAAAATATTTTAGTTAGACCCAAGTTTTGGTACAACAGTGAAGTTGATATAAGTTGCCAAAAAGAAAACGGGAAGAACTTACAGAACCTCTATAATAAAAGTAGTGGGAGTATGATGAGAGTCACACACTCCATCTGCAACCATTGATGATGATGGTATAATCAAACCAAGTTGTTTGATTATCTTGACATTCATAAAATGTATTGGGGTTTAAATAAGCCTTTGCTAATCATGCACTACAAACGTCAGACCTCAAAAGCTTTTAGAACATTCACATAAATTAGAAGAAGGGCCCAAACACCAAATGAATGGTAAGCATCAATATTTTATGCAGAAAGGAACCTTTCGTTGCATGGCTCATATTACTTCAACCTTTTTCTTAGATACACTAGAGAGTTTTATGAGGACTTTAATTTCACTAAACAATATCTAATTTTCAATAACTAATTTATTATTATTTGTTGTCACTTTTTTAATATCTTTACAATGATTATATCTTAAAAAAAAAATTAGCAATTACAACTAATTTGTGTGATTTTTCATAATCAACTTGTTAGAGTTGGTTCTCTAAAGCCAATCTTCTTGGCAATATATCTATGTTATGTTTATACACCTATAAATGACACCCTTTATTTGTAATTGTATATATTTACACATATGCTAAGATAAATTCACTAATAATAATGGAACTGCAATAAGAGAATCAACATATATTTTGATCGTAAGCAGCTTATGAGCACATTGATCATTATTTTAAAACGTTTGTAGCTTTAATATTATCTTCATCTATGACACAAATAATACAATGAAGATATCATCATGTTAAATGACTCTACCAAAAGGTAAAAATACATCTCACATGTCAATATTATTTGTGACAACTTGGTATAATATATAGGTGCATATTGCTTGCATGTTTACTATAATAACCCATCAAAAGATTTTATATAGATATTAACCCTAATGTCTATGTAACAAATCCTCTAATGAATGCTCATGCATGTGATCCTTCAATTTCAGATCATCAAAGTGTCTTATGCACCAATCGATTCGATTTGATACTAGCCTAACATAGTCTTTTTATGGCTATCAATATGGTAATAATTGGCTATATTGAAAAATATATAAATGCTATAATGGATTGACATAGGATTTATTACTATCGGTTACGAGAGAAGATATATTACCTCTTAATTTGGTTGTGTCAATGTATTAAAATTTATGACTATAGTGGAAATAGGTTAGTGCCCATGTGTTCCTTTTGACATCTTCCCCATTATAGTGGTCGTCTTCAATGCCTTTATGTAGATAAGTAGTAGCCCTAATATTTTATGGGGAGTTAGGCATGCATGTGATTTGAATTTGAAATAGTGAAGCCTTAAAATGAAGGATACATGATAAGTGTCTATCACACTTAGAATTATATGGTTAATTTATAGAATTTAAAAGGTGTATTGGGGATTTTACCCTTTTTATGTGCATATTTTGGGATCTAAGTTTGTATGTGTGGTTTTGCAAGAAATAATGGATTTCATGTGAATTCAATGGAAAGCAAGATGAAAGACGTTTACAAACAACTAGCTAGTAATTCAAGTTGAATTTGAAGGAAGACAAATGTTCAAGGCATAAATGGAGAAGGAAGTGTTTTGTGCCACAACAAGAACATAAGGCATGAAACCTATGTTGCAACAAGAGCAAACAAGTATTAAGATAGAAACCTTCTGTCATGGCAAGACGACTTTGAGTTGCGACAAGACAAGAGAAAATCATTTAGCGTCACAGTAAGGATTCACAACATAAGAGTGTGTTGTAGCAAGAGAGCAAGAACATATGGAATGAGAAATTCAAGACATCTTGTGTCATGACAAGAAAATCTTGTATTGTGGTATAATAACATAAAACACTTTTAATCTTCAAAGGATGCTGATTGGATTTAGCCTTAGTAATTAAGCAAATTATTATTTACATTGAAGACATTTTTAAGGAGGTTGCCACATAGCTTGAGACATATTTTTTTGTCAACCTTCAGAGAGATTTACAACAAGATTAACTCAAGCAATTATTCAAAGATAATCAAGATCAAGATTGGACTAAGCAATTCAAGTTGTTTTCCATTAAGGGTTGTATTGTTTTCACCTTGAAAATTATGTTGTCCTTGATTTTCTTTGTTGATTCTTTTTATTTGATCATGAGCTAATTATATATTCATCAGGGCAAGGATGTAATTTAATTGCAATACTCAGTTTATTAATGTAATTTAAGTTTTAGTTTTCTTCATCTGAGTTGATTAATTATCGATTATATTTATCGATATTTGAATGATTTGCAACCATTCAAATTTATCTTAGATTTTATAACGATAATTGAGAAATAGGTTACAAGATTAGAACTATTGATAATTACCATGATTTTAGTGGCAAACCATGTAGATCACACAATTCATGGAGTTGTATTGGTCCATAAATTAAGCGACAACTAAAAATATGCACAAGAGGACAAATGATCATGTATAATAAGAATTTAAAAATTCTCACACCTTTTGCCCTGTACACGTGGAAATCTCTTAGGTTGGCATGTGTACAACCCAAATAAAACCCTTAAAGACTAAAATGCCCCAAATATCAATTTAAATCAATTTAGAAACATAAAACTCTCAATTTTTACCCTTATTCTTACCTTATTTACCATTTTCAAAAAAAAAAAAAATTAAAAATGAGATTGAATATAGAAGAAAGAAAATTTAGTTTAGTTTGGATGAAGATGAGGATGATGAGTTCACCTTTGGATGACCAATTACTAAGTATGATGATCAACAATATGAAAGTAATAAAAATGTTAAGCAAGATTTGTATGAAGTATCTAGCTCATGTGATGAGTAAGTTAGAGGGTTCTATCCCAAATTCAAGTAGATTTGTGTTCAAATAATTTACCAAGGTTAGCTCTTAAGCATAAGGTGAAATTTTGTATTGAGTTGGCTTTTGGTACAACATCAATATCCAAAGCTCCATATAAAATGGTCTTGACTTAACTATAAGAGTTAAAAAAGTAGCTCCAAGGATTATTAGAGAATGACTTCATCATATCAATCTATTCTCCTTGGGATACATTGAACTTTTTGTAAAAAAGATAGATAGATCAACACAAGTGTACATAGATTTAAAAGAGTTGAATAGCATAACAATCAATAATAAGTACTTGTTACGTAGAATTGATGATCTATTTAACCAATGAAAAAGAGTTCTAGTGTTTTCTATGATGAATTTAATATTGAGATGTCATTAAGTCAAGATTGCAAAGAGAGATATACCCAAGACTATATTCCAAACAAGGTACAAGCTTTATGAGTTTGTAGTTATGCCCTTTTAATTAATGAATGCTCTCCATTAATCTTTATGAAGTTAATGAACAAAGTGTTTGATAGATTCATTGTGGTATATATTGATGACATTCTTATCTATTCCAAGATAGGAGAAAAACATGAAAAACACTTAAGGATTGCATTATAGATAGGGTTGGATTCGAAGCGAACATGTTTGGGCTCATTTTTGAGCTCGCTTCGTTCGCCAGTGAAACGAGACAGGTCTCACGCGAAGCGAACGCGAATACGAGTATGCGAAACGAATATTCGGTTTGAACGAACGCGAGCTCGAACCATTTAACAAACAGTTCGGTTTAAATCGAACTGTTCATTATGTCGATGATGTTTTTTGTCGGCATAAAACGCACCCACCATTCCCGTATTTGGCTAGTCCCGACTCCATTGTCTCCTCCAGCTCTCCGTGACTCTGTCCCATCCCAGTCGTTTTATGACCGTCTGTAGTCGCAACGAAGAAGAAACTAGGTTTCCTGTCGAACGAAAATGTTCGTTCGTTCCAAATGGCGAACATGTTTATTTTGCATCTACAGTTGCAAACCAGTGAACGAATCCAGACCTTTTTTGTTCGCTTGAACACGAATCGCGAACATCGACCGATCCTATTCGTCGAACCCGAGCCGAACACGAGCAGCGCCCAGAAAACGAACATACTCACATTCGTGTTCGGTTCGCTTCGTATCCAGCCCTAATTATAGAGGTTAAGAGAGACGCAATTGTATCTTAAATTCTCCAAGTGCGAGTTTAATTAGACAAAATGGTTTTCCTTAAACATGTGATCACGATGAAGAGTATTTCAGTAGACCTAAATAAGGTAGATGCTATGTTAGAATGATAGCAATGAAAATTTTTTAAACAAAAAAGAAGTTTCCATGCTAGATAAAGTAAGAAAGAACAATAAAATGATTATTGATGAGTTGTGAGCAATTTACGATACCATATAGGTCACCTATTTAGTAAATATTTAGCATTCATTCGTTCTTTGTAATTGTTTTGTAAGTAGGAAAGGATTTATGCAAGACTATGAGATTGTGAGAGTCAACAAGAGAGAGGATGCATGATGAAAGGATTATCTTTATGATATGTTATGTATTTTTGGCTCATTATCATGCGCATTTGTTATGTTTGGATTCAGAACCTCTATTATGTTGCATATAGTGACACCTTTTGCACATATATGTTATATAGTTTAATTAAGTTTATTATTTAAAGTTTATAAATTATTTCGATTGAGTTGTGATTTTAAATTGCATGAATTTTATGTTAAGACGTTTTCTTTATGTGTGTGTTCTCTTCAAAGAGTACTCCAGCTAAAAAGGATGTGACAACTTATCATAATCAATTTGATCAATTTATTTTTAAACTTAAATAATTATTTAGATATGAGTTAGGTAACAATAACTTAAAATTTTGACAGTACTTCTTGTTCTCCTTAATTTTATAAGAGGCTTACCAGACAAAATAAAGAGAATAAAAACACAAAATACACTTAGAACAAAGATACAATTGCAATTATTTTTGCTACTATATATGATGTAAAAGTATACATAATTGTTTAGATTTATGAACAAGGTTTCCCTAAATTTAACATGCCAACATGAATTGCAGTTTACACATTTACAAATCAACTAAACACATAACAGAAGGATGTTTATATAACAAAAATATTCATACTTACACATCTACATTTCACCTTTTTCTTGTAACTTAAAGCACTTTTCAATCCCTTGATACTAAATATTCAATCCAATGTGGATGCTGCATGTTATCAACTCAAGATAACTTCACTATGTACACTTCCATCTTCCATCCGTATCCATGATTTAATAGAGAAAGGATCTTCAGTGATCTCCACAATTCTAGCCCCTCTAGGCCAATTTCCATAACCACCGTAGCCAGTGTGTCTAGCAAAGCAAAGCCAGAGTTTCTTATAGGGGCAGCACCAGTCCAATCCATGGTTGTGTCCAACAAACACTGCCTGCCACGTGAAAAGAATACAAATCAGTTGAAGCCATTTGCTTACATCAAAGAAAAGATATAGCTAAATTTGAGTATCAACTATCAAGAATCTGGACCACATATGCACCTATATATCACATTCACTGTGGTGCCCACTAAAAGGATTGCATGAAAAAAGATATCAATAAAACATCCCCACCAATTTGAGAAAAAAAAAAATTGTTATTCATCAATGCAGGATTCAGTTTGAGCAATCATAGCATATGTAGCACATCTACTTTTGAAATTCTATGGTCTCTCTACCTTACTAAAGAATATAACACAGAAAAACTCAGATACATTTCATCACCCAATAATGTTCAACAACTGTGGCAATACTCTAAATTCTTTTCCTCACATTTTCGGGAAATCAATTGAAATGAAGGGTAAAGACAATTAAACATCAGTGTTGATTCAAGGATTTCCCAGAAAAAAGAGAGAAATAACTCCGAAGAGATGTGCCAAGACAATCTTGTATTGATCACATACTGGTTTAACCATAAAACATTTCATGATACTGAAGACCAAAAAAAAAAGAGAGAAAAACAATGTTAATTTAAAATGTTCCTTTTGGAACTGTTCTAAATCTCGGACAACAAGGTTTTCATTCTTATTTCAGATAGAAATAGGGAAACAATGAGAAAACATCAGACCACAAAAGAAAATAATAACATATGAAATCTTAAGAATAAGTCTTTCCCATACCCAGGAAGCATAGAATAATTCCCTTCATCCTTCTTGAGAATGGCAAAACATGCATCAAAATATACTTTTCTGCAGGCAGTTTCAAATATGATTTCACATAAATATATAAAAGAATAAATCAGGCAGCAAGGTAACTATTTTATCCCAGGAGAAGTTTATTGGGCAATGAATTCTAAAGCTGCAATGACCAATGAGTAAAACAGAGGCTTGTGGAACCACCCTCCTTGGATCCAAAATGCTATTTGAGAACCAATTGATTCCATAGTTAATTGGACTCTTATCTTCACCTAGCTAAACACTAGATCACAGAAAAATCCCAGTTCACCACTATCTCAATCATTACTTGACACTTTTGTGTGGACCCACAAATTTTTTCGTATGCAAAATGTCACTTCAATAATATATATATAATAAGACTTTCATTATGATCTCACCTTGACAGAATACCTGTTGACGAGAATTTTCATTATACCCGTTTCAGCTTCTTGAGGAGCAACACTTTCCCTATTAATTGAACCCACACAAGGCCTGTGGATTCCAAAAATTGGAGCCACTTTCTTATAAGCTTTACTTGGTATATGCCAAAAAACTATCTCAGGAACGCTGTCAAACAAAACTTTTAATTAACAAAAAATTCATTTACAATATTCACATTACTCTATTTGGTGTTTTTAAAGAACAATAAAATTTCCAGTAAAAGGCAACAAGATCTATCTTCATAGAAAATAACTTCAAAAGAGAACTTGGTTTATTTTCATGATTTTTTCCCTTTACTTGGAAATAATATATATATTATTGACCAATTATTTAAAATTTCAAACTTCAATTCAATATATCCTGTCCTACCTCAATAAATCTCTATAAAATCCTTTTACCTTGAATCAGGATTGACCTCTTGAGATTTATGCTGGAACCATTCTGCTTGGGCATTTGATATAACTTCTGGATAGGAGCCACCACCAGAATCTAAAAAATACATATAGGCCACAGCCTTCAGAGGATTATTTGATGTTGAGACCTGTAGAACATAATTAGAAATACTTGGCCACAGATCTTCAGGCCCATTTTCAGAATGTGATAGCACATTATTATCAATTTCTTTCCTCATTAGCTCCACACGAAGTGTGCCTTTGAAGCCACACTCTTCTTGCCCTGGCATGAAAATTATGACCAGACTTAGGAAATGCAAATATCAATCTGCAGCAAGAAGTAAATAATCCTGTAAATAATTTTGTGATTTTCATGTTAGGTAAAAACACTAATTTAAACCCAAAGAAATTGCCCTTCCTTCATAGAAGGGTAAACTGATTAAATTATAATATTAAATAAAATAATCATCATCAAAATTAAAACCATATAATTCTAAGCGAACTTCTAGAATGAATGAAAATAATTGAATTTAACAATATTTTGAAATCAAAATTGAAGCCTGTCACAGTTCTGAGTTTGTTTTACCAAAGTTCATCTGGAAATGAAGGCAAATTTATGAATGTCAGAAAACAATTATTGACCATAAAATCAAAATGAAATCATTTGCTTCTAATAGTTTCATACTAGATGATTATGATATCCTTTTGTAAACCAAATTCACTTTAATGAGAAAAAGATCCTCCTTCATCAACATACAAGAGAAGTGCTAATTTTAATCACCTACATCAATGGACCAACACCAACATTAAGTTTTGCTACACAGATTAAAAAAAAAATGAATATTATAGTTGAGCAATCTTATTTCAAACAAATGATGGTTGCTATATGGGATAAGAATCATAATGCTGCGTAAAAGAAGCATCCAAATGTAATACATAATCGATGGCTAGTTAGTCCTGAAAATAGCAATTGTCATCGACTTATTCCGTATTTCAAACTTCATACTGACCTAACTGTGATGAATTGGCCACAGGGCAGAGAAGCTGTGGAATTCCAGTGGCCGAGAACCACTCTAGTGGCCACTCGAATGGTGCATCATCATGGTTTCCAAACACGCTAGCCCATGGTATGCCCCTTGCTTTAGTCGGTGAGATTGCTTGATCCCAATACAAGCTTGCATTTGCAATTGGTATATTGTTGGCTGTAATGACATCTCCAAGGTATACGACAAAATCTGCTTTGCAATTCAGTTCAAAACAGGTTAACGAAATATCAGAACGGCTAATAATGAAACATCCCGGTCAGTTGTCAAGATATTGTCCTTGCATTTATCTCTTACCCACCTCAATGGTGGGTTGAGAGCACGTTCCCTCTTGATTGAAGAAATCATGCGTTCAAAACAAGAGGAATGCATTCTGAGCTTCAATATTTGAATTAAGTCAGCAAAGTTTGATATTTGGTAACATATCAACCGCAATGCCATGTTTCTTCCCCCATCAAGCCTTCGAAAACAAACAGGTGCCCAGTTGCAAAATTCACCAGCACAAGTAAAATCCCACCAGAAAACTCAAGATGAGTAAGTGTTTCAATGAAATTGTGTGTTGAACTACAAATCCAATTCCACGTCAAAACTAAAGACTTAAGGAGTTCAAATAATTTCAATCTCAATACTCCATAACTCCTCTAAGCATTTTATCAACTTTTGGTAGCCCTTCAAATACAAAAAGTTTTTTTCAAAATTTTAAGTGTTGTTTTTTTTTTTTTAAATGAAATTTGTGAAAGAAGTATCAAAATCAAGGAGATTATAGGATGAAAAAATACCAGGAATTTCATGGTCAAGTACAGTGGATATAACTCTCAAAGAGTTGATGTCCTGGCGAGGGCCCCAATCAGTCCACGCGTTCTCTCCGAAATGCAAGTCAGCGAAAAGAACAATCTTGAAACTTCCACTACTTTCTCCTACTCTCAAATCAGTTTCCGCCGTTGTTAGGAGTTGATCGTCGAAACAGAAAGTGAAGATGAAGTGTGAATATAATATATACAGATTAATCAAGGATATTATTCCCAAATGGCTCCTTGTTTTCTTCGCCATTATCAATGAGTGAGATGAATCAGACGCTGGTTGCCGTCTGTAGCTGGTGTCAAAGTCAATGGCATCTATTTTGGCTTCGGATACCTTTGGGTATATTCTTGTCGCTAATCCCAATTCTTATTTTCTGAGATACCTCTAAATTATTGTTAAATATTATTTTCTGAAATTCTTACAAAACCCGCAAAATATGTAGCAGTGGGTTTGTTCGGGTGCGTAAAATCCAAGACTGAAAGTTAATTTTATTAACCAAATTCTAAAGGTGAAAATAAAAATATCTAACTAAAATCTATTTTTGTAAGTTTATTAAAAAATCCATGAGTATTTAGTCACACAAGAAATACGTATCATATATGATAAATGAATCGATAATTTTTTCAGAATTTGCACATGTGGAGCATACGCATAACACAAGTTACATGTGTAGCGAAAATTCTATCCCTTATATATAAACCAACTTCAAATGGTTTGACCGATATGCATAACAAATGTAATACACATTTTTTTCATTTAAAAAATCTAAGGATTTACAACACATTTCAGTACGAACTTTGCAATTTTTTATAACAAAAATAAATTAACTTGAATTAGTTGAACTATAGATCAAATAGATGCGTCTTATGGGGTATTGTTGAGAAAACTCAAGGATACTTCTTCTTTGATCCAAACGAGCTTTAAAACTCACATTAGAGATTCATATAGAGATCTCATTCTCTAAATGAACTAGTAGGAGAAAGGTGGAACTCAATAGAGCTTTAATCCATAAGATAAAAAGACATTGGATGGATGATGAACCATAAGATGGTTAACCGAAAGGAGATCACTTAGTTCCTAATAGAAATAAAGTGAATCACTTTAGTACACAAGAACAATGTAGTTATGGTAAGGTATGTTATAAGTTGACGAGAACTGTGTTTCTCATGACATATTGAGTTTATGAGTACTATGTCTCTCATTATGTGTTAAGTTATTAGGAACTAAGTCTTTTATGATGTATTCAATTCATGAGAACTATGTCTCTTATGACGCACTTAGTTCATAAGACTGTGTTTCTCATGGTGTATTGAGTTCATGAGAACTATGTCACTCAAAATGTGTTGAGTTCATGGGAACTATGCTTCTCATGGCACTTTGAGTTCGTGGAAACTATATATCTCATAATTTTTTAAATGAACATACTAGTCATTTGTGATGATAAAAAGATATCTATAGAGATACTAAATTAAATTCAAATGAATTTGTATATGTTATATGATGCGTTGATTTAAAAAAGAGAATGTACTCATGGTTGTTAAATCCACGAGACTGTGTAAGGAAGTATTGAAATAACATTACTTTTAACTTTATCCAAATGATCAAATTGAATATGGAAAGCTATCTAAAACTACATTAATTTCTACCTAAAGCAATTAAAACTAAAACTAAAGAGTAATTAAATCAATGAGATGAGGACGATTAGAGAAACTGCTTTTAAACTTCAAGTTTACTAATCTAATTCAAGGTAAATCCTTCATATGACTGAAGAAACTTTGTTATTATTGTGACAACGTAATTCTTTTGTAGTGACCCCCGCCCCAGGCCTACTGTGCGCAGCTATAAAATATATATATATATTAATAATGAAAATGTGTCTGTGACGGAGATCCCTACGAGGGAAACGAATTTAAACTACTACTCAAAATACTTTAAGTATTACTATACGGAAGCGTAATTTATAAAAAAAAAAAAAACTTAATAAAAATAAGTCACAAAGACTTTTCTGAAATCCCAGGCTATCCATGTATTAAATCCATACAGTGCATAATAATATAATACACACAAACATAAATACATGAAGTACGATTAACAAAGCAAATGAGCCGAATCTTAAAACTAGCTGCCGAGCCATGTCCCCAAAACCTCACAGCTGATCGCCACATCTCAGTCCCCAAAACTCACTGACCTGCAAAAGAGAAAGGAAGGGAAAGGGGTGAGTGACAAAATCACTCAGTAAGCATTTCTTAGCTTTTACACAGACAGGTCATCAAGCAAAGGCTGATCCTCGATCAGACCTCGGAATCTCAGCTTACTGTTTTCATTCAAATCTTATCTCTTTATTTCTTTACTTTCTTTAATCATTAAGTTTTCAGAATTCTCAAGTATCTTTATGTTCTGTACTTTGCTTTTATCTCATATGTTTTCCTATATATGGTACATGACATGATATGTATGCTCTGATGTCATGTAAATCTCATTTTCTCATAAAACGTGCCCCTCGGGCTGTTTTTTTTTTTGAAAACATACTCTTTTCTGAAAACTCTTTCTCATAAAAATCTCTGATCCGAAGATCCTCATATATATACATATAGTATCTCTGAAAACAGTATCAAAAGTACTGTATTTGGAAAATAACTCTGCTATGCTGGCCAGTCTGATGAACATAGGGATTCGGCACCTTGGCCTCGTGAGCTCAAACCTATAAGAAAACTACTCGTGCATGACCATATCCTCTCTAGCGAATCATGGTTTCCCTCTCTAGCGGGCGTGCGAACTCACAGGTGCCCCCTCGTATCCACCCCTAACTGATGTCCGAAACATCATATATATATATACTATTTAAAATATCTTTTGGATGCGTAGATCCCTTTCTGAAAATTTCTCATGTATGGCATGCCATGCTCAGTGTCTCTCAATCATGCATGGAATGATGTTTTCTCATGTTATTCTCGTGTTTCGCATGCTTAGATTTCGCTTAGGGAAGCTTAGGGTAGCTTAACTTTAATTTAAAATCTCTTTTCTTTTTTTCTTAAGCCACACGGGCGTGTGTGCTAGCGTGCACGGGCGTGTGTCAAGGCACACGGGACCATAAGCCTCTCGTGCTGATGGGCGTGCAACATTTTGGACAATTTCTCAAGAAATCAAGGAAAAGGCTGACCACACGGGCGTGTGGTGCGAATACACGGGCGTGCATGGCTGGGCACACGGGCGTGTATCACACTGCACGGGCGTGTGTCTGCCTCAGCACCCTCCCGTGTCTTGCCTACACGGGCTTGCTCAAATGGGGATCTCACACACGGGCGTGTCCCTTCGGGCACACGGGCGTGTGTGTGGATTTTCATACGCACACGGGCAGGACGCAAGGCCGTGTTTCATGCAGAGGTGAGGCCACACGGTCGTGTCCCCTCGGACGCACGGTCGTGTGCTCAACCCAGAATCTGTAGAATGCGTCTGGAAACCCAGAAATCCAACCCAAACACATCCAATACTCAATCATCTTTCAATTAAACATAACCACAGCACATATACATGTTAATAAACATACTCAGCTCATGCATTTCTCGTTTAACTCAACAAATCTCATGCATTTCTCATCCAAAGCATACCCAGCAACATACGCAACATACATTGCATATTTATCTTAAAATCATCATACATCTCATCATTTCATCATCATATCATGCTGGAAAAAACATGCTCATCACATAGCAAACATCCAAGAAACATAAAACTCAGGAAAGCTTGCTGGAAACCTAAGTGAAGAGGTAAAGAAATACTTACCTCTTGCCATGGCGTCCGGATCTCTCTCCCTAAATGGTCCTGGATCTCTCACCGGAACAATGGCGGCTGGCTTGACAATCTCTGGTCTAGGGTTCGCTGGAAAAGGAAGGAGAAAAGCTGAGGGAAAGCTGAAGGAGAAAACTGCGGGAAAAAGCTGGGAAAAGAAATATATAACTCATCTCTCTCCTGGCACACGGGCGTGTGCCCCTCAAATTCTCAAACTCTCTCCTTTTAACCCCTCAACTTAGCCTAAATGACAAACATACCCCTGGGCTATTACAATCTCCCCCTCTAATAAAAATTCCGTCCCCGGAATTAACTAAACAAATCTGGGAACCTATCTCTCATCTCAAACTCAATCTCCCAGGTGGCTTCCTCAACTCTCTGACTCCTCCACAGAACATTAACCAACAAGATCTCTCTATTCCTCAAGGTCTTCACTTTGTAATCCAGAATCTGAACAGGTGTCTCCTGATAACTCAGATCATCTGCCAACTGAAGATCCTCAATCTGAAGCACATACGAAGAATCTCTCACATACTTCCTTAACTGAGATACATGAAACACATTATGGATCTTATCCATACTCGCTGGTAAAGCTAATCTGTTGGTGACTCTGCCAACTCTCTCCAGAATATGATAAGGACCAATAAACCTTGGAGCCAACTTACCTTTCTTACCAAATCTCAAAACTCTTCTATAGGGAGCAACTCTCAGGAAGACATGATCTCCAATCTCAAACTCTACCTCCCTACGTCTCAGATCCGCATAACTCTTTTGACGATTCTGGGCCTGCTTAATTCTCTCTCTGATCACTCTGATCTGCTCAATCATCATCTGAGTCATCTCTGGACCTATTGCTGACTCTAGCGAATCTCTCTCATCCATCTCATCCCAATACAATGGCGATCGACATTTTCTACCATATAAAGCCTCGAAATACGCCATCTGAATCGTAGACTGATAACTGTTGTTATAGGCGAATTCCATCAATGGTAAAATATCAACCCAACTCGTCTGAAAATCTCTACAACAAGCTCTCAACATATCCTCTAATATCTGATTGACTCTATCAGTCTGTCCATCTGTCTGGGGATGATAAGCTGAACTGAAACGAAGTCTTGTTCCCAAAGCTCTCTGCAAACTGCCCCAAAAGGCTGACATAAACCTCGAATCTCTGTCTGACACAATATCTATGGGAACTCCATGTAGCCTGACAATCTCTCTGACATACAGACGACCCAACTGATCTGTACTCATACTATCTCTGATCGGTAAGAAATGTGCAGACTTACTGAAACGGTCAACTATAACCCAAATACTGCTATAACCCTTCTGTACTCTCGAGAGTCCTGAAATGAAATCCATCGAGATACTCTCCCATTTCCACTCGAGAATCCTCAAAGGCTGTAACAAACCAGATGGTCTCTGATGCTTTGCTTTGACCTGCTGACAAGTCAATCACCTGGCTACATACTCTGTTATATCTCTCTTCATACCAGACCACCAAAACGATCTCTTCAGATCCTGATACATCTTTGTACTGCCTGGATGAGCTGAATATACTAAATCGTGAGCCTCTAACAAAATCTTCTGTCTCAACTCTGTGTCCTCTGACACACATACTCTGTCTCTAAATCTCATAATACCATCTCTGACTTCATAATCTGAAACTGAACCCTCTGAAGTCCTCTGAACCATACTCTGAACCCATAAATCGACCCTCTGAGACTCTCTGATGTCATCATACAGAGTCGAAACCAACTGAAGTCTGGAAAAGCCAACTGACATAATCTCAATCTCGTCTCTGGCGATCTCATGCTGCAACTCTCTCTGAACCGTAACCATAGACAAGGCTACCCTCATACTCAAGGCATCTGCTACTATATTAGCTCTCCCTGGGTGATATCTGATCTCACAATCATAATCCTTCACCAGCTCTAACCATCTCTTCTGCCTCATATTTAACTCTCGCTGGGTGAAGAAATATTTCAAGCTCTTGTGATCAGAATAAATACAGCACCTGACACCATACAAATAGTGTCTCCAGGTCTTCAAAGCAAACACTACAACCGCTAACTCCAAGTCATGCGTAGGGTACCTCAACTCATGATCCTTTAATTGCCTAGAAGCGTAGGCAATCACCCTACCTGACTGCATCAATACTGCTCCTATCCCCTGGTGGGATGCATCTGTGTAGACATCGTAATCCATACCCTCTTGAGGCAATACTAACACCGGAGCACTCGTCAACCTCTGCT
>JAJEJH010000441.1:297471-315426 GCA_026122585.1 Anacardium occidentale
GAGTGTAAGAAACTGAACCTTTTCTGGTTTTGTTTTAACCTCAGAAATGAAGAATTTCTTCACCCAATCAAACCAGCTACTCTTCTTTGCCATTGAATGCCTAAAAAACCATCATTTCAGTTAAGTATGGACACCTTCTTCTATTCTTGAAGTTAACTTGTTTGTCCCAGATGGCTGAAACTTAAAAGCAAGTAAAGTGTTGTGGGGAAGATTTGTCAAATTCATGTTGATATAAGGGGTCCCTTTGTCCGCTTTCTTCCAACTGTCACTTTCAAAACTGGTAATGGCTGGTTCAGATGTTTGTTTCAAAGAATTTTTACCCCATTTCATCATTCCATAAAATTCATTAATACGGGTATTATAGGAAGTTTCTATTACAAAATGAGGTATAAGATTATTATTGCATGGGGTCTCAGCAGAATTTTCAATGATAGTTTTAGCCCCATTTAATCGCCAACTGCCGGGTGGTCTGTACTCTCCATGAAAGTGCTATGAAATTTGGCATAAGCAAAGCAATCCATGTGCATCTTATTTGGTGAACTATTATGCATATAATAGTTCAAATTATGTTCTTTTAAGAGTGTAATTTGGTGAACATATTCCCTCATGGGGCCAGAGATAACAAAGAAGCATTCAATTTCCTTTATGGAACTTGTTGATGTTAGATTAGTAGTTTATGACAATTAATTAGGTTTACTGTTAAGGATGATGCACTACCATATACTTGGTTTAAGTTAGAAACTTCATGAATTTGAGTGCAATGTCTTTATCCATTGCCAATAAAATTTGAACATGTTTCTTATCTACCTTAGATAGTGAGACTCAAAAAAAGTAGAGATGACAGTGGGTTTGGTATGAGTCAAATACTCTAATTTCTATTCTCATCCTTATAGAAAAAAATTTTCTTTTCTGATATATAGATGATGGAGAATCCTTATTTCTCTTTGTGAACTAAATTTCTCAACCCTTCCTCTCGCTATATTTGTGGGGAAAATTCCCCTTAGTTTCCTCTTTCCTTTTTATTAGAAAAATAATACATGTTTATTAAGTATTAGAGTATATATGTAATAGTTAAAAATTTTTTAAAGTAAATCAATATTTAAGCGTTTAAAAAGTATAAAAAGAATGAAACAAAACAAAGAAGGAATGAGTCAAGGATGAGACATGTCAGAATATATCTATTCTCGTTTTTTACTATAAGAATTTTAGTCATCTTATCTTCATCCCCGTTCGAGAAGAGGTGGGCTGAAAACCCAATTTCAAAGGCTGAATTATTTTCTCTAAAAGCAATTCTCCTTGATTTAAGTTAAATGGTACTATGATTTTTTTATAATTGGCTTATGTCACAATTTGTGTCCCGCGATAAGCCATACATAGAGCAACAAACTTACTCAAAATTAAGCTGCAATATGAGAAAAAAACTGGAACTTAGTCTCTTGGCATCCCAACTATAGTAGGCTGCGCGACGAGGGTAACGTGGGTTTTGAGCTGGTGATGTCCCAAGAAGAATGGTTAAAGTGGAAAGAAACTGTGCAACCTTTTCGTGGCTACTTTGGGTTGCCCTTATAATAGCGAGAGAATAATGTTTCTTTTGAGCTGTCGATAATGGCCTATCCATCAATATCTCATATCAATTCTGCTCAACACTCAGGTTACACTACACTTCACAGAAAATAAACCCTTTTGTATATTAATTTAGAGGCATTTATTCGAATTCAATTCCATTTCTTATTGAATTGGTCATGACTAAACAAACATGTGTCCCATCTTCTGGTTCATGGTCTTGGATTCCTAAAGCACATATAAAAGTGATGACAGTGATCTATACCTAAATTCCCATAATTGAAGCTTCATATAAATAAATGTTTCAATAATATTATATATCAACTAGTCATCACTCAACCCAAAGGAGAACTTTTTAACATATAATCATCAAAGTAGTATCAAAGTCCATTGCAAAGCTTAATTGCACAAAAATAAACTAGCAATTTGCTGCTCATATCACAATTTTTAATGCACGGTGAATGCATTAAAGAAAGAAAGAGTCTCTTAAAATATTTTAGTTAGACCCAAGTTTTGGTACGACAGTGAAGTTGATATCAGTTGCCAAAAAGAAAACGGGAAGAACTTACAGAACTTCTATAATACAAGTAGTGGAAGTATGATGAGAGTCACACACTCCATCTGCAACCATTGATGATGATGGTATAATCAAACCAAGTTGTTTGATTATCTTGACATTCATAAAATGTATTGGGGTTTAAATAAGCCTTTGCTAATCATTAACTACAAACGTCAGACCACAAAAGCTTTTAGAACATTCACATAAATTAGAAGAAGGGCCCAAACACCAAATGAATGGTAAGCATCAATATTTTATGCAGAAAGGAACCTTTCGTTGCATGGCTCATATTACTTCAACCTTTTTCTTAGATACACTAGAGAGTTTTATGAGGACTTTAATTTCACTAAACAATATCTAATTTTCAATAATTAATTTATTATTTTTTGTTGTCACTTTTTTAATATCTTTACAATGATTATATCTTTAAAAAAAAAAATTAGCAATTACAACTAATTCGTGTGATTTTTCATAATCAACTTGTTAGAGTTGGTTCTCTAAAGCCAATCTTCTCGGCAATATATCCATGTTATGTTTATACACTTATAAATGACACCCTTTATTTGTAATTGTATATATTTACACATATGCTAAGATAAATTCACTAATAATAATGGAACTGCAATAAGAGAATCAACATATATCTTGATCGTGAGGAACTTATGAGCACATTGATCATTATTTTAAAACGTTTGTAGTCTTAATATTATCTTAATCTATGACACAAATAATACAATGAAGATATCATCATGTTAAATGACTCTACCAAAAGGTAAAAATACATCTCACATGTCAATATTATTTGTGACAACTTGGTATAACATATAGGTGCATATTGCTTGCATGTTTACTATAATAACCCATCAAAAGATTTTATATAGATATTAACTCTAATGTCTATGTAACAAATCCTCTAATGGATGCTCATGCATGTGATCCTTCAATTTCAAATCATCAAAGTGTCTTATGCACCAATCGATTTGATTTGATACTAGCCTAATATAGTCTTTTTATGGCTATCAATATGGTAATAATTGGCTATATTGAAAAATATATAAATGCTATAATGGATTGACATAGGATTTATTACTATCGGTTACGGAGAGAAGATATCTTACCTCTTAATTTGGTTATGTCAATGTATTAAAATTTATGACTATAGTGGAAATAGGTTAGTGCCCATGTGTTCCTTTTGACATCTTTGCCATTATAGTAGTCGTCTTCAATGCCTTTATGTAGATAAGTAGTAGCCCTAATATTTTATGGGGAGTTAGGCATGCATATGATTTGAATTTGAAATAGTGAAGCCTTAAAATGAAGGATACATGATAAGTGTCTATCACACTTAGAATTATATGGTTAATTTATAGAATTTAGAAGGTGTATTGGGGATTTTACCCTTTTTATGTGCATATTTTGGGATCTAAGTTTGTATGTGTGGTTTTGCAAGAAATAATGGATTTCATGTGAATTCAATGGAAAGCAAGATGAAAGACGTTTACAAACAACTAGCTAGTAATTCAAGTTGAATTTGAAGGAAGACAAATGTTCAAGGCATAAATGGAGAAGGAAGTGTTTTGTGCCACAACAAGAAAATAAGGCATGAAACCTATGTTGCAACAAGAGCAAACAAGTATTAGGATAGAAACCTTTTGTCATGGCAAGACGACTTTGAGTTGCGACAAGACAAGAGAAATTCATTTAGCGTCACAGTAAGGATTCACAACATAAGAGTGTGTTGTAGCAAGAGAACAAGAACATGTGGAATGAGAAATTCAAGACATCTTGTGTCATGACAAGAAAATCTTGTATTGTGGTATAATAACATAAAACACTTTTAATCTTCAACGGATTCTGATTGGATTTAGCCTTAGTATTTAAGCAAATTATTATTTACATTGAAGACATTTTTTAGGAGGTTGCCACATAGCTTGAGACATATCTTTTTGTCAACCTTCGGAGAGATTTACAACAAGATTAACTCAAGCAATTATTCAAAGATAATCAAGATCAAGATTGGACTAAGCAATTCAAGTTGTTTTCCATTAAGGTTTGTATTGTTTTCACCTTGAAAATTAGTTGTTCTTGATTTTCTTTGTTGATTCTTTTTATTTGATCATTAGCTAATTATATATTCATCAGGGCAAGGATGTAATTTAATTGCAATACTCAATTTATTAATGTAATTTAAGTCTTAGTTTTCTTCATATGAATTGATTAATTATCAATTATATTTATCGATATTTGAATGATTTGCAACTATTCAAATTTATCTTAGATTTTATAACGATAATTGAAAAATAGGTTATAAGATTAGAACTATTGATAATTACCATGATTTTAGTGGCAAACTGTGTAGATCACACAATTCATGGAGTTGTATTGGTCCATAAATTAAGCGACAACTAAAAATATGCACAAGAGGACAAATGATCATGCACACCTTTTGCCCTGTACACGTGGAAATCTCTTAGGTTAACATGTGTACAACCTAAATAAAACCCTTAAAGACTAAAATGCCCCAAATATTAATTTAAATCAATTTAGAAACATAAAACTCTCAATTTTTACCCTTATTCTTACCTTATTTACCATTTTCAAAAAAAAAAAAAAAATTAGAACTGAGATTGAATATAGAAGAAAGAAAATTTAGTTTAGTTTGGATGAAGATGAGGATGATGAGTTAACCTTTGGATGACCAATTACTAAGTATGATGATCAACAATATGAAAGTAATAAAAATGTTAAGCAAGATTTGTACGAAGTATCTAGCTTATGTGATGACTAAGTTGAAGGGTTCTATCCCAAATTCAAGTAGATTTGTGTTCAAATAATTTACCAAGGTTAGCTCTTAAGCATAAGGTGAAATTTTGTATTGAGTTGGCTTTTGGTACAACATCAATATCCAAAGCTCCATATAAAATGGTCTCGACTTAACTATAAGAGTTAAAAAAGTAGCTCCAAGGATTATTAGAGAATGACTTCATCATATCAATCTATTCTCCTTGGGATACATTGAACTTGTTTGTAAAAAAGATAGATGGATCAACGCAAGTGTACATAGATTAAAAAGAGCTGAATAGCATAACAATCAATAATAAGTATTTGTTACGTAGAATTGATGATCTATTTAACCAATGAAAAAGAGTTCTAGTGTTTTCTATGATGAATTTAATATTGAGATGTCATTAAGTCAGGATTGCAAAGAAAGATATACCCAAGACTATATTCCAAACAAGGTACAAGTTTTATGAGTTTGTAGTTATGCCCTTTGAATTAATGAATGCTCTCCATCAATCTTTATGAAGTTAATGAACAAAGTGTTTGATAGATTCATTGTGGTATATATTGATGACATTCTTATTTATTCCAAGATAGAAGAAAAGCATGAAAAGCACTTAAGGATTGCATTGTAGAGGTTAAGAGAAACGCAATTGTATCTTAAATTCTCCAAGTGCGAGTTTAATTAGACAAAATGGTTTTCCTTAAACATGTGATCACGATGAAGGGTATTTCAGTAGACCTAAATAAGGTATATGCTATGTTAGAATGATAGCAATGAAAATTTTTTAAACAAAAAAGAAGTTTCCATGCTAGATAAAGTAAGAAATAACAATAAAATGATTATTGATGAGTTGTGAGCAATTTACGATACCATATAGGTCACCTACTTAGTAAATATTTAGCATTCATTCGTTCCTTGTAATTGTTTTGTAAGTAGGAAAGGATTTACGCAAGACTGTGAGAGGAGGGAGAGTCAACAAGAGAGAGGATGAATGATGAAAGGATTATCTTTATGATATGTTATGTATTTTTGGCTCATTATCATGCGCATTTGTTATGTTTGGATTCAGAACCTCTATTATGTTGCATATAGGGACACCTTTTGCACATATATGTTATATAGTTTAATTAAGTTTATTATTTAATGTTTATAAATTATTTCAATTGTGTTGTGATTTTAAATTTCATGAATTTTATGTTAAGAAGTTTTCTTTATGTGTGTGTTCTCTTCAAAGAGTGCTCGACCGAAAAAGGATGTTACAACTTATCATAATCAATTTGATCAATTTATCTTTAAACTTAAATAATTATTTAGATATGAGTTAGGTAACAATAACTTAAAATTTTGACAGTACTTCTTGTTCTCCTTAATTTTATAAAAGGCTTAACAGACAAATTAAAGAGAATAAAAACACAAAATACACTTAGAACAAAGATACAACTGCAATTATTTTTGCTACTATATATGATGTAAAAGTATACATAATTGTTTAGATTTATGAACAAGGTTTCCCTAAATTTAACATGCCAACATGAATTGCAGTTTACACATTTACAAATCAACTAAACACATAACAGAAGCATGTTTATATAACAAAAATATTCATACTTACACATCTACATTTCACCTTTTTCTTGTAACTTAAAGCACTTTTCAATCCCTTGATACTAAATATTCAATCCAATGTGGATGCTGCATGATATCAACTCAAGATAACTTCACTATGTACACTTCCATCTTCCATCCGTATCCATGATTTAATAGAGAAAGGATCTTCAGTGATCTCCACAATTCTAGCCCCTCTAGGCCAATTTCCATAACCACCGTAGCCAGTGTGTCTAGCAAAGCAAAGCCAGAGTTTCTTATAGGGACAGCACCAGTCCAATCCATGGTTGTGTCCAACAAACACTGCCTGCCACGTGAAAAGAATACAAATCAGTTGAACCCATTTGCTTACATTAAAGAAAAGATATAGCTAAATTTGAGTATCAACTATCAAGAATCTGGACCACATATGCACCTATGTATCACGTTCACTGTGGTGCCCACTAAAAGGATTGCATGAAAAAAGATATCAATAAAACATCCCCACCAATTTGAGAAAAAAAAAAATTGTTATTCATCAATGCAGGATTCAGTTTGAGCAATCATAGCATATGTAGCACATCTACTTTTGAAATTCTATGGTCTCTCTACCTTACTAAAGAATATAACACAGAAAAACTCAGATACATTTCATCACCCAATAATGTTCAACAACTGTGGCAATACTCTAAATTCTTTTCCTCACATTTTCGGGAAATCAATTGAAATGAAGGGTAAAGACAATTAAACATCAGTGTTGATTCAAGGATTTCCCAGAAAAAAGAGAGAAATAACTCCGAAGAGATGTGCCAAGACAATCTTGTATTGATCACATACTGGTTTAACCATAAAACATTTCATGATACTGAAGACCAAAAAAAAAAGAGAGAAAAACAATGTTAATTTAAAATGTTCCTTTTGGAACTGTTCTAAATCTGGGACAACAAGGTTTTCATTCTTATTTCAGATAGAAATAGGGAAACAATGAGAAAACATCAGACCACAAAAGAAAATAATAACATATGAAATCTTAAGAATAAGTCTTTCCCATACCCAGGAAGCATAGAATAATTCCCTTCATCCTTCTTGAGAATGGCAAAACATGCATCAAAATATACTTTTCTGCAGGCAGTTTCAAATATGATTTCACATAAATATATAAAAGAATAAATCAGGCAGCAAGGTAACTATTTTATCCCAGGAGAAGTTTATTGGGCAATGAATTCTAAAGCTGCAATGACCAATGAGTAAAACAGAGGCTTGTGGAACCACCCTCCTTGGATCCAAAATGCTATTTGAGAACCAATTGATTCCATAGTTAATTGGACTCTTATCTTCACCTAGCTAAACACTAGATCACAGAAAAATCCCAGTTCACCACTATCTCAATCATTACTTGACACTTTTGTGTGGACCCACAAATTTTTTCGTATGCAAAATGTCACTTCAATAATATATATATAATAAGACTTTCATTATGATCTCACCTTGACAGAATACCTGTTGACGAGAATTTTCATTATACCCGTTTCAGCTTCTTGAGGAGCAACACTTTCCCTATTAATTGAACCCACACAAGGCCTGTGGATTCCAAAAATTGGAGCCACTTTCTTATAAGCTTTACTTGGTATATGCCAAAAAACTATCTCAGGAACGCTGTCAAACAAAACTTTTAATTAACAAAAAATTCATTTACAATATTCACATTACTCTATTTGGTGTTTTTAAAGAACAATAAAATTTCCAGTAAAAGGCAACAAGATCTATCTTCATAGAAAATAACTTCAAAAGAGAACTTGGTTTATTTTCATGATTTTTTCCCTTTACTTGGAAATAATATATATATTATTGACCAATTATTTAAAATTTCAAACTTCAATTCAATATATCCTGTCCTACCTCAATAAATCTCTATAAAATCCTTTTACCTTGAATCAGGATTGACCTCTTGAGATTTATGCTGGAACCATTCTGCTTGGGCATTTGATATAACTTCTGGATAGGAGCCACCACCAGAATCTAAAAAATACATATAGGCCACAGCCTTCAGAGGATTATTTGATGTTGAGACCTGTAGAACATAATTAGAAATACTTGGCCACAGATCTTCAGGCCCATTTTCAGAATGTGATAGCACATTATTATCAATTTCTTTCCTCATTAGCTCCACACGAAGTGTGCCTTTGAAGCCACACTCTTCTTGCCCTGGCATGAAAATTATGACCAGACTTAGGAAATGCAAATATCAATCTGCAGCAAGAAGTAAATAATCCTGTAAATAATTTTGTGATTTTCATGTTAGGTAAAAACACTAATTTAAACCCAAAGAAATTGCCCTTCCTTCATAGAAGGGTAAACTGATTAAATTATAATATTAAATAAAATAATCATCATCAAAATTAAAACCATATAATTCTAAGCGAACTTCTAGAATGAATGAAAATAATTGAATTTAACAATATTTTGAAATCAAAATTGAAGCCTGTCACAGTTCTGAGTTTGTTTTACCAAAGTTCATCTGGAAATGAAGGCAAATTTATGAATGTCAGAAAACAATTATTGACCATAAAATCAAAATGAAATCATTTGCTTCTAATAGTTTCATACTAGATGATTATGATATCCTTTTGTAAACCAAATTCACTTTAATGAGAAAAAGATCCTCCTTCATCAACATACAAGAGAAGTGCTAATTTTAATCACCTACATCAATGGACCAACACCAACATTAAGTTTTGCTACACAGATTAAAAAAAAAATGAATATTATAGTTGAGCAATCTTATTTCAAACAAATGATGGTTGCTATATGGGATAAGAATCATAATGCTGCGTAAAAGAAGCATCCAAATGTAATACATAATCGATGGCTAGTTAGTTCCCTGAAAATAGCAATTGTCATCGACTTATTCCGTATTTCAAACTTCATACTGACCAAACTGTGATGAATTGGCCACAGGGCAGAGAAGCTGTGGAATTCCAGTGGCCGAGAACCACTCTAGTGGCCACTCGAATGGTGCATCATCATGGTTTCCAAACACGCTAGCCCATGGTATGCCCCTTGCTTTAGTCGGTGAGATTGCTTGATCCCAATACAAGCTTGCATTTGCAATTGGTATATTGTTGGCTGTAATGACATCTCCAAGGTATACGACAAAATCTGCTTTGCAATTCAGTTCAAAACAGGTTAACGAAATATCAGAACGGCTAATAATGAAACATCCCGGTCAGTTGTCAAGATATTGTCCTTGCATTTATCTCTTACCCACCTCAATGGTGGGTTGAGAGCACGTTCCCTCTTGATTGAAGAAATCATGCGTTCAAAACAAGAGGAATGCATTCTGAGCTTCAATATTTGAATTAAGACAGCAAAGTTTGATATTTGGTAACATATCAACCGCAATGCCATGTTTCTTCCCCCATCAAGCCTTCGAAAACAAACAGGTGCCCAGTTGCAAAATTCACCAGCACAAGTAAAATCCCACCAGAAAACTCAAGATGAGTAAGTGTTTCAATGAAATTGTGTGTTGAACTACAAATCCAATTCCACGTCAAAACTAAAGACTTAAGGAGTTCAAATAATTTCAATCTCAATACTCCATAACTCCTCTAAGCATTTTATCAACTTTTGGTAGCCCTTCAAATACAAAAAGTTTTTTTCAAAATTTTAAGTGTTGTTTTTTTTTTTTTAAATGAAATTTGTGAAAGAAGTATCAAAATCAAGGAGATTATAGGATGAAAAAATACCAGGAATTTCATGGTCAAGTACAGTGGATATAACTCTCAAAGAGTTGATGTCCTGGCGAGGGCCCCAATCAGTCCACGCGTTCTCTCCGAAATGCAAGTCAGCGAAAAGAACAATCTTGAAACTTCCACTACTTTCTCCTACTCTCAAATCAGTTTCCGCCGTTGTTAGGAGTTGATCGTCGAAACAGAAAGTGAAGATGAAGTGTGAATATAATATATACAGATTAATCAAGGATATTATTCCCAAATGGCTCCTTGTTTTCTTCGCCATTATCAATGAGTGAGATGAATCAGACGCTGGTTGCCGTCTGTAGCTGGTGTCAAAGTCAATGGCATCTATTTTGGCTTCGGATACCTTTGGGTATATTCTTGTCGCTAATCCCAATTCTTATTTTCTGAGATACCTCTAAATTATTGTTAAATATTATTTTCTGAAATTCTTACAAAACCCGCAAAATATGTAGCAGTGGGTTTGTTCGGGTGCGTAAAATCCAAGACTGAAAGTTAATTTTGTTAACCAAATTCTAAAGGTAAAAATAAAAATATCTAACTAAAATCTATTTTTGTAAATTTATTAAAAAATCCATGAGTATTTAGTCACACAAGAAATATGTATCATATATGATAAATGAATCGATAATTTTTTTAGAAATTGCACGTGTGGAGCATACGCATAACACAAGTAACACATGTGGCAAAAATTCTATCCCGTATATATAAAACAACTTGAAATGGTTTGGCCGATATGCATAACAAATGTAATACACATTTTTTTTCATTTAAAAAATCTAACGATTTACAACACATTTTAGTACGAACTTTGCAATTTTTGATAACAAAAATAAATTAACTTGAATTAGTTGAACTATAGATCAAATAGATGTGTCTTATGGGGTATTGTTGAGAAAACTCAAGGATACTTCTTCTTTGATCCAAACGAGCTTTAAAACTCACATTAGAGATTCATATAGAGATCTCATTCTCTAAATGAACTAGTAAGAGAAAGGTGGAACTCAATATAGCTTTAATCCATAAGATAAAAAGACATTGAATGAATGATGAACCATAAGATGGCTAATCAAAAGGAGATCACTTAGTTCCTAATAGAAATAAAGTGAATCACTTTAGTACACAAGAACAATGTAGTTATGGTAAGGTATGTTATAAGTTGACGAGAACTGTGTTTCTCATGACATATTGAGTTTATGGGTATTATGTCTCTATTATGTGTTAAGTTATTATGAACTAAGTCTCTTATGATGTATTCAATTCATGAGAACTATGTCTCTTATGACGCACTTAGTTCATAAGACTGTGTTTCTCATGGTGTATTGAGTTCATGAGAACTGTATCACTCAAAACGTGTTGAGTTCATGGGAACTATGCTTCTCATGGCACTTTGAGTTCGTGGAAATTATATATCTCATAATTTTTTAAATAAACATACTAGTCATTTGTGATGATAAAAAGATATCTATAGAGATACTAAATTAAATCCTGATGCATTTGTATATGTTATATGATGCGTTAATTTAATAAAGAGAAAGTACTCATGGTTGTTAAATCCACGGGACTGTGTAAGAAAGTATTGAAATAGTATTACTTTTAACTTTATCTAAATGATCAAATTGAATATGGAAAATTATCTAATACTACATTAATTTCTACTTAAAGCAATTAAAACTAAAACTAAAGCGTAATTAAATCAATGAGATGAGAATGATTAGAGAAAATGCTTCAACTTCAAGTTCACTAATCTAATTCAAAGTAAATCCTTCATATGACTGAAGAAACTTTGTTATTATTGTGGCAATTTAATTCTTTAAATTAATCAATACCATTTTTTAAGTAATATCAAATTTACTTCACAATCTAATAACTATTATATCTTTATATAAATTTAATTAAATAAGAGTGCATTACTTTTTTATGGAATTCACTAGCTTTCAACAAAAATTAATATGCCTATAACTATTGCATGTATCATTTTTTATGACATGTATTATCCAAGCACTTATACAATATCATTTTTTTATCTTAATCATACAATAGAAATCCTATTGAAAATTGGTCATATTTTTAATAGACATTAAGATTATAATACATATTGATCATGAAATAAAATATTTCTCAATTACAATCAAAGATATTACTGATTCATGGTAATGGAAAAACTAACATTCAAGAAAAATATGATAATGGAAAAACTAATATTCAAGAAAAACATGATAAAGTGCAGAGATAAATCTAGATGAAAAAGAACTTTTAAATTGTATGGCCAAAAAACTCCATGAATTCTCGTTACAATGAAATATCCAATTAATTCGATTTTTTTTTTTTTTTTTTATAAAAACTATGAGAACAACCACCAAATATGCTAACAATCTCTCTAATTTGTTTCTAAGGTAGCTTTCTCCTCTTCAGGTAAGTTTACATCTTATTAATATGTTAGAGTTAGGAAACAAAAAGCCAAAGCACAAATTAATTTTTATCGTCATCGTGTTGCATCGTAGCATTATAGTATGTTGCTTCATTATTTTGTCATTGTTGTGCGTGCTATGGCCTGGCTTCGTAATACCTAGGCTTTATAATTTTCATGCATCCTAACGTTGTAGTGTAACTCTATAGTGTCAAGCCTCTACCTTTACTTCTTCTCATTAGTCTCAGATTAGCCATGAATCATTGTCCTAGGCATCGTTGTTCTTGCTTTTTATCAAATATATATAAAAATCACAAACATTTTATTAAACTCAACAACCACATCTTGATCTCAAATTTATTTGAATCAAAAGGGTAAAATCGTAAACTTCTACTTGAAATACTATAAAAATGACCATAAATTTGGAACCCTATGCTCATCACTACATACCATTCCTACAAAGTTTGACAAGAAATTGTTAACGAATAACTTGGGAGATAAACTAGTTGGGTATGTTAGTTGAAGAGTTTATTTTATGGGCTTAAACACAAGTTAAAAAGTTGGAACATTTGTTTAAACAAAACCCGAAAAGCTTTTGGCTATATTAAAATGAATAAGGATCCTATGTGCATAAAAACTTAGTGGCAGCACAATAATATTTATGGGATTTATAATATATTCAAAAATTAATATACCAAACTAACAACTAGTACAATGCTTGGTAATACAAGCGATTCTTCATAAAGGACTTAGAAAAAGTAGTTTATATCTACTTTGATCAATTACTATAGATATAATATATTTTTAAATTTATGTCAAAGTGTGTATGTGGACAGTATGTCGAAGGAAATCAATATGAAAGCATCCAGAAGGATTACTTAAGTCATAAGATTTATGTCACTCTTTCAAGAGAGAAATAAGATGACTTGAACTCTACCAGCATCTATTATTAGAAATGTCATGTAGACCATGTTACACACTTAGATTGATATCTTAAAATACCCTTGATGAGTGTAAAATATATATCAATCAAGTCCTTTGGACTAGAGTAAATATATCTTTGTATTTGTGTGAGGAATATGGATGCTTTAATAGTTTATGAAAAGGATAAGATCATTGCTTAAGGTAACAATAATGGTAATAATTAGGTTGTAAAATGAATATTGATAATGGTCATGAATATTTAAAAAGGTTTTAGTTTCCTTGTGAAAATTCAACATAAGAATCCGAGCATGAGGCATTAAGAATGCAAGACCTTTAAAAGTGTGTTAAAACATAAATTTTAATTTAGAATATATTATAACTTTGAGCATGGTTGATACAGTATAGTAGTACTGAGCTATGGCTTAGATTAAAAAGTCAAGTTTTCACCATATGATCTGATGACATACTCAGACAATTTCCTTTGATCAAAAGAGTTTTGATCAATAGAGAGGCTAGTTAACCTTAAAGATACTAATGGACTAAGATGTATTATTAATGCTTTGTCACAATGGAAATATTGGTGGGCATATACAATCTTCTATGTGGTTTACATAAATTTTTTTGCTATGGTGCAAGTGGAAGACTATTAAAGTAAGTGCTCTAAAGTCAATCTTCTTTACGATATAAGTCCATGATAAGTTAAAATATAAAATTCTTATAGCACTTTTTATCTATAACTGTATATGTTTACCTATGCCTAAATAAATATTCTTAAATTAGTAGAACCATGATGAGGAATTAATATGTTAATTGATCTTGAGAACCCTATAATCACATTATTATATGGTTGAATTAGAAATTTTCTTAATATTATATTGACCAACTGCATAAATAATATAGTAAGACTATTATAGTGTTGAACAACTCTACTGAAGGTTATCAATATAACTCACGTGTCAAGGTTATGGGTGACTTCCTAGTGCAACACATGGGTGCATGTTAGGAGCATGTCCACTAGAAACACCAGACAAGAGAATTCCACATAGATATTGCCCCAATGTTTGTGGAATATATTCTTTTAATAAATAGTAATGTATATGATCTTTAGACTTAAGATTATTAGAATGCTTCATCACCAATTGACACAATTTGGCATTAGCCTAATGCAACCCTTTTTAGAGTCATTAAAATGGTGGTTATTGGTTATGTAAAGGAGTGTAGCAAGACTGTCACAGATCAACAAAGTATTCATCATTCTAGGGTATGACTAAAAGATATCTTGTAATGTTAATTAACTAATAACCATGACTAATAAAATATATCGTCATAGTGTGGATTTGGGTTGCATTTTGAATCCAATTAAGCTCAGTTATTATCTTGAAGGTTAAGTTAAAAGTCAAAATAATTGAAATAAACACTACTTTTATACCTCAATTTTGATGAAATATCAGAATAATGAAATGATTTAATTTGGCTATGATGTTTTGCTAAAGGCCGTTCATAGTATGTGAATAAAAGAAATGATTAATAAATATTAATAACGAATTTTATTCACTGTTAGTGTATTAAAAATTTATGGGTCACACATATAAAAGGGTAATTGCTAGTATATAATTTATTAGGGTATTTGGTATAGAGAGTGAATTACCAAAAGTTGATGAATTTTGATCTTTGAAATTATGTTTAAAATATTTAAGAGTTAAATATTTAAAACATAAGCTCAAATAATTATTAAACTTAACTAATATTATTAAGCCTAAATAAATGGTAAGCTTAAAGTAATATTATTAAGTTCAAATAATTAATTAGCTCAATTAATATTATTAAGCCCACTTAACATAATTAATTAGAATTGAATCGATTGTACAAATACCATAAAGACTTGAGATGGAGTATTCAAGTAAGATATTGTGTTTAATTAGTTCACAATGTTTAATAAGAAGACTTAAAGTTATGATATAAATACAACTCTTTCTAATAACTCTAGTTACTTTTTGAAAAGAGAAAAAAACAAAATTAAAACACTTCCTCGATCTAAAACATTTTTCTTTTTTTGAGAAAAAATTTTATAAAGATTGCTTCCACCACATGCTTAACATTATTACAAACTAGTAATTGTGAGACCTCTTGTCACACTACAACAGATAAAGGCTTTAGTGGCGTTTAATTGGACTTATTACGACATTTTAAAACGTTGCAAATTGGCATTTTACCTTTGACTGCGGAAGTGTGTGTCGGTATAAGTTTTATTGATAAATAAATAAATGCTAGTAAAAGTCTACTTAAACATTGCTATAAATCGAAATATTACTAATGGTCAATTTGGCCACGTACCAGCATTTAAAAACATCAGTAAAACTCCTTTGCCACTAGCAAATCTTGTTTTCACCATCATTCACGCGTAAATATCTATCTTTGACGGCGTTTTTTAGTGGTGTTTTTGGGGCCTATAATAGTATTTTATTTGACTGTTATTTAATTGTCAGGTTTATACCAGTGTTTTGTTGGGGCTTTTACTAGCATTTCTAGGGCTTATCGTGGCGGTTGTGGGTTGAGGGATTTTCATTTTTGTTTTTTGAATAATTGGTTTTCATTTTTTTTATTATTTGTCTTCATTATACATTTCTTGTACAACCAATCTGATATTTTTAGAAATGGACTAAGACAAAACCAAAAAAATTTAACAATATTTAATCTAATAATGTATTTGAGAATAAATACTAATCGAATCGAGAATATATTAATAAAATATTTCATACAATTAAAATACTAACATATTACTTAATATAAATATACATAACACTCAATTTAAAAAAACTCAAGATATGTAAAATTTGAACTTATAGGAAATTGTCATGAAACTTGTTGGTTGAGTCAAGCCAAAATTTTGACATTTTTATCTGCAAAAAAGAAATGAACGATGTGAGAAAAATGAAATACAAAACAATCATACCTAACAAAATCAAGCACAAAATAATCGGCAATTGAGTATTATTTTTCCTTCATTGCTTGAGAGTTTGAAAAAATTAGATATATTTTTTCATTGCAAGACACAAGCAAGGATGAGGGTATATGATATTTAATTGAATAAGTCTCTTTTATGGGTATAAGGTTTGAAGAGATCGTTAGTTATTATAATCACTTTTTTTTTTTAGGTTAATTTAGTTAACTTCACTGCTAATAACTTTTAGAAAATTTAAACTCAATTAATACTTCTTTAAAAATAAATATTTTATTACATTTTAAAACATCCATTTTTTATTGTCAATTCCACAGGTGGTTAATACTTTGCATGCATGCATATAAGACTAAATAAAAAAAAAAATCAAAAGTCAAAATTGGGTGACAAATAAAAAATCCTAGTATTTGCTCCATTTTTTTTTTTTCCAAAATTTGCAATTTTGTATCCTCAAAGAAAAGTGATAGCTAGATCAAAGATCTAATTTTGATCTAGCTTAAAAAAAAGATTTTTAATGAGATATAAGATTTAATTTGCTATTCATTTTGATTTTTATTCTTTCTTTAAAATATATTAAAAAAGGTCATAATTTTAAATATCTTTCCTGTGATCTTATGAAATATGTTGCATTTTTTTTTTTTTTTTTCAAAGGGCAATACATAGTGTAGATATCAAATTTTTCTAGGCCAAATAAAGTGGGTCTCGTATTACTATTAATATTTAATGATGGATATTACATCATCATAAAAGGAATTTCTTGGTTATAGCATGTGAATTTTATTGCTATATTGAACTTTTTATTAGAAGAAAATAAAATATTATAAACCATATTATTTCCCATTTAAGTAGGATTCTCTTATTAATTATAAGATTCATAAGAAGGGAAAATCTTAAATGAATATCTAGTTATATATGGACTATTTATGAAATAATTTTCCATATTTCTATTCACTTGTTAATCTCTTACCTTGTACAAATTCTATACCCTTTTAAAAGGAAGGAATTCTACCAAAGGAAGGTTATCTATGCATTAAGGACTCATGCTCTAAAATGAAACCTCTAATACTCATTCTTAATATCTTTTAAACTAGTAAAATTATATACAATGAGTATCAAATTTAAATATTAATTATGATATGTTATAATATGATTCATTGATTTTGGAAAAAAGATGAATGAACATTTTAAATATTATATCAACTATTTTAGAAGGTTTATATAATTTTAAGGCCAAAGGACTAATTCCCACCCATAGTTTGAGGCGGGGACAAAGTCCCACCCTCCAAGTTTCAAAAGCCTAATCTCCCACCCATGAAAATAATTTAATATTAAATAAAATGGAAAACAGTAACACTTTAGGGGTAATATTGTCATTTTAGGATTAAAATTTTCATAAAAATATAAAATAAATTTTAT